>WNWK01002970.1:180000-185949 GCA_009830355.1 Cherax destructor
GGGGTTGTTAATTTTGCAGTGAGGAGGTGGTTGAACTTTCGTTTTTCCTTTTGGGCCACCCTGCCTCGGTGGGAAACAGCCGACGTGTTGAAAGAAGAAGAGGTGGTTGAAGGCAGTGGAGATGTCATGTATGAAGGGAATATGTGATGTAAATACTTTACAGAGAATTCGTAGTTTAGAGATTAGGAGGATATGCAGTTACTAAAAGTATAATCCAGACAGCTGAGGAGTGGTTGTTAAGGTGGTTTGGACATTTAAAGAGGATGGAGCAAAACAGGATGACTTGGATGGTATATAAATCTGTAGAGGGAAAACGGGGTAGGGGTCGCCCTAGGAAAGGATGGAGGGGTAAAGGAGGTTTTGTGTGCAGGGGGCTTGGATATCCAGTAGGCATGTATGAGCGTATTTGATAAACTGGAGACAAATGGTTTTGGGGACCTGATGAGCTGTTGGAGAGCAAGCAAGGTAACATTTTGTGAAGGGATTCAAGGAAACCTGTTAGCAAGACTTAGAGTCCTGATGGTGGGAACTATAGTGCCTGCACTCTTAAGGGGTGGTGATATTTGCAGTCTGGAAGGGCGTCTGAACTGTAGTATCTACAGCGTTTCTTGCAAGACAGTGATAGAGTGAATGATGGTGAAAGTATTTCTTTTATGGGTCACCCTGTCTCAGTGGGAGAATGGTAGAGGAATGCTGTGAGAAAGTGGACAGATATATTTTCACAAAGAATAAAATAGTACACCAGAAGGAAAATACAGTATATTTATATAGAACAGAGCACCGTAAGGAAAATGTTGCCTATACAATAATACTTAATAACCCACAAACAACTTATGAGGAAAGCCAGTAAAACTGAGAAAACAAGTGATACAGAACGAGTAGATGAATAATCTACATACAGTGGTGCCTCGGTTTTCGCCGAAAATTTGTTCCAGAATGCTGCTCAAGTGCCATTACCAAACGAATTTACTTCCTTAAGAAATAATGTCACGTAGGTTAGTCTATTTCAGACCCCCAAAAATACATTTGCAACAGCACTTACAAAAATACACTTACATAAATGTTCGAGTTTGGAGATGCACAAAAACCGAGGGACCACTGTACTCTGTTATTCAACTACAAATCTGAATTTCTGCAAATTGTTTATCAAAATTTTATTGAAGAGCAAAATGTCTGCAATATTTAATATTGCACCAATGACTTTATGATCCCCCAAAAAATTAAGGTGAAAATGCATTAAATTAATCCCTTGCAACATATAGATCTGACCTATCTTTCCATAAAAACTAAAATATCAAGTTTTGTGTACCAAGTAATACTAGAGTGCTTACTTTTTTCCAAGGGCCATCATGCCATACAAAACCCCACACAAGAAGATGAGACCCGAGCCAAATATAGTAGCCAGTCCTGGGCACATGATGACTGCTGGAAGAGCCAAGCTGAAATGGTATATTTTTTCATTAGAAATAATTCCAATCAAGCTGGAATTTTATTTAATTATATTATATATTAGTGTATCTCTTTTGTTTTTCTTTTAAGGTCACCCTGCCTTGGTGGGATACGGCTGGTTCGTTGAAAAAAAAAAAAAGTGTATCTGACTCTTTTATGCCAAGACTATATTATATATACAGCAGTTTTAACCTCACTAATTCACAAATAACACAAGAACAGAATGCTACAATGACATTTAGGCCTGTCCTGGACCATAAGTGTATTTTTTGTGTGTGAATTTTTCCAGCAATATTACTGTGACTGAATTTTAATTAATCTTTTTTGGATATGTAGTGTTGTACAGTGGACCCCCGAGTTTCGTAAAAACTTCACTCCTGAAGTCTGCTCAAGTGCCATTACCGAACGAATTTACTCCCTTAAGGAAAAATGTTACGTAGGTTAGTCTATTTCAGACCCCCAAAAATACACTTCCACAAGCACTTACAACATTATACTTACATAATTGTACGATTTCCGGGGTGTACGAAACTCGGGGGTCCACTGTATTTATAGTGGTCTATTTAAAATAAATGATCAAGTGGAAATTTTGTTATATCCTCCAAACTTAAACCAAAACCGAGTTGTTAAAATGTTCACTAAACAAATAGATACATAATAACTTAGAACAGGGATGTACATCCTGTGGGTTGCATGCATGGCAAAATTACAACACTTGATGTCTTGTATAAAAAAATCAAACTATCACTAACTTGTGACACTGAATACCTTTGACTGGCTCTAATAAGTTTATATACTGCATGGTTTATTTTTTGTTATTAACATCTGGTGACCGAGGAGGTTGTGCATCCCTGACTTAGAACCATCAACACTTCAACTCACATGATGTAGAAAGCAGCTTTCTGCCAGTGTTGTCTACCCTCCACCCAGGTTGAATACTGCTGAACAAAATCAATAAACATACAGCAGCATGGAGCTTCAGCAGAGATTACAATAAAAGCTGCTAACCTGTGGAAATACATAATTGACAAATTATGATGAAAAATATGAAAAGAATGCGAAGATACAGTATTAGGATTTGCAAACTGATACATATATAGCTTATAATGAGGCAAAAATATGCAGATCACTACACACACTAAATGGTCCACCTTGGTACAAAATGGCCAACATGAAAAAATTAACCTCATTTCACACACCCATAAGATTCATCTATCTATTTTCCCTACACCCTCTCTAACCCAGTCATATTACTGTACTACATCAGATGTAAATTGAAGAAAAAGTGGTGTTGATCAAATATTGTACAAAAAATTATATGAACAAATCATTGAAAATGGGGCATCATTAACATAGCTCTGCACCTGTAGCTATAAATAGGTAATTACTTGATAAGCAGCTGAGATGCTAAAGAACAAGGACAAAGTCAATAACAATTAGGTTTTGTTAAAAAAAATATATCCAAGAAGTAGTTAAACATAACTTATAAGAGTTTTTGGACTGATCCTGTGATGCAACACAGCATTAAATTTAAGAGGTGTAGGACTTCTGCTTTCAGCCAAGCAGGTGTTCATCATACATAAATATTAACATTTGATAGCCTTTTGTATATTATTATTATAATCAAAAGAAGCGCTAAACCACAAGGGTTAAGCCTTTTGTATAACCACACACACTGAGTGTCCATGGTTCAATCCTGGCCGGGTGGAAACGTTGGCTATGTTTCTTTACACCTGGTATCCATGTTCACCTAGCAGCAAGTGGGTACCTGGGTGTTAGTCGATGGGTGGGGATCACATCCTGGGGGACAAGATTGAAGGACCCCAATGGAAATAAGACAGACAGTCCTCAATGACACACTGACTTTCTTGGGTTATCCTGGGTGGCTAACCTCTGGGTTATCTTGACCTGCTACAGTGCCATAATTTTATACACCTCTTCCTGTTCTCCAATAGCAATGTTAGCATTTGCATTGGGCTATATGGCAAATTGCTATTAATGTATTTCAGATTGTTTCAACACCTTTCTGGTCTGGTTTCCTTCAAAGGAGCCTGATAAGACTGTTTTTGAAAAATATTCAAAAACTTTGAAAAAAAAAAATATAAAATACTCCAAGCAGTGGTTAAATTTATTTCAATATGACAATCCTAAGTCATTTTATGCAACTTGCATTTATGCCATCATACCGGTAACTAGCATGATTACAGGAAAATTATGTAGGTACTATACTGATTATCTCCCTTCGTACATGTGGAAAATTACCAAAAGATAACTTAGCGGTCTTTAGGAAGGAAGTTCATAAATTCCTAGTCAGTTCTGATCAGCCTTAGACTGCATGCAACCAATGTTAACAGCCTAATTGATCAGGCTGTCAACAGGTTTTGTCTGCAATCGAATTATGATTTCTTGAGTCAGGGGAGCCTAGTCTGGGACCAGGCTGTGCAGATAGTGACCTCTTGAACTGTCCATAGGTAATCTGTGAAAACTAGATAGTATTTCTAATTCTGCTGTTTTGAGGAGTCGAGGGGTCACACAGTAGACAACCTCTCATTGCTCCACCAGATTTGACGGGGAAAGGTGATGGCTCCTGGAAAGTTTGATGTTTATCCTTTGGTGTTTTATATCTTATTTATAAAGATATTAGATTTCTCTTGGGTTATGTTGTTGATATTAGCTGCTCAAAATATTAAGCAAACCTCATGAATGCCTTTATTTTTTGTTTTAGATTGTTTCATATATTTTTAGGTATCTTATTCAATATTTATTAAAAAGATTGCACAAACATCCTAAAACTGATAGTTTCTGAACAGTGTACTGAAAATGAAGTTAAGGTTTTTTTTTTTTAACTAAAATTGTTAGGTGGGATGTTTTGATGTCAATACCATTAGACCCATTTTAAGCTTACAAGTCAAATTATTTTATTTATTTAACTGAATATCATGAAACTTTCCACATACGTACATACTTCATAAAATTGCAAATATACAGTGAAAGATTCATAAAGCTAGGACTATTAGAAAGCATAGATGGAAAGTTACTACTGATCCAAGGAATGTGAGCTACCCTGCCCTGGGAAAAAGAAAAAACTAAGTACCTCCCACTGCCAAAATGCTGTATTACCCAGGATTATAATAATCTAGGTCAGATAATTTACTATCAAACTGCTGAAAGTCTTTCTTTCCATACTTACATTTGCCAGATACCTGCAACAATACACATGGGAGTGATAGTGAGACAGTTGAAAACTCCGAGCCCCATAGCAACTGTAAAAAATAAAAGAAAAGGAAAAACAATAATAATTAGATATGATTTGATTGCATTAGGAGTGATAAAGAGTTAGCCCCAATCTCCTATTCCAGTCTCTCTAAAATGCTTTATGATTAAACAAAATTTACCTGCCTTGCACTCCTTTCTTCTCCCCTCCTTCCCCATTCCATCTTCATATGGTTATAAACAGTCCTCTCTGCTTCAAATACAATTTACGAAAATTTGCTTTAACATAGGCAAGATACTGGGAAAACATTATAAATACACTGTATATATATTTTTAAAAAGTCCACAATATGTACACCATTTCATGCAATCCAATTTGCCTTTTTTGCAGCCCAGCTCTGGTGGTGCGAGGGTGTGTGGTGCTCTGACCTGACCCCTGGCGACGCTTTACAGCACTTTGGTTTTCCAAAGCAACATGGCGACAGCAGGGAGAAGACGTTTGAATACTGTCTGTATTGACCTTGTGACTGGCGTCCTAAACCCTGCAACGGCCGGGACTGTCTTACCGACGATATTACGAGAGGTGTATGGTCTTGACATAGAAGATTTGTATGGCGTTGCCCTGAATGGGATGAATAGAGTATTTGTGAAGCTACTGACGGCAGAAGTTTATGACCGACTCGTCGATCGACACCAGGATCATGTCTACACGGTGCACACTGGACTCCAGGTACGATTGAAGGACGTTTCACGTACGTACACTTGGGTACGTTTGAAGAACGTCCCATTCGAAGCGGACCCGACGGACATCAGTACGGCTTCAGTGCGTATGGTACAATACACGAGCAACACCTGGAAAGTGGAGCGAGGGACCGCTGATGGGCCTCCCTGAGGGGTCGACTCGTTGAAAATGACATTGAAGCACCCCATACCGTCCTACGTTGTTATACCAGACTTCAGGACCCAAGTGTACGTGACCTACATGGGACAGCGCAGGACGTGTCGACTGTGTGCGCCTACGATCATGTGGCGGCTGACTGCATGAGGAGGACGGGACCCAGACAAGTGCCAGAACAACGAGTAGTGAAAGTGCAGGCGCGAGAGAGGAACGGAAGGAGGAGACGCAACGGGAGAAGCAGACGAAACTCTGGAGTGAGATTGTGGAGGGTTCTGAGGTGGTTTGTCAGACCCTAACACAGGAATCTGTTATACCAGTGGTTGACTGTGATCACCATGAGAGTCCGGCAGAGGAGGTACCACTGGAACAAATATTAAAGGAAATATTGG
>WNWK01002971.1:0-45000 GCA_009830355.1 Cherax destructor
TTTATTGTACACAAACTTTGGTTTCTTGTACTTTCACTGGTGATCGGATCATTACAAAAAAAAGTACTTGCCTACTTAACCTGTTATCTCATTGGACCTCACTGTATCGGGTATCACTTGATACCTGGAATATACCTGGAGAGGGTTTCGGGGATCAACGCCCCCGCGGCCAGGTCTGTGACCAGGCCTCCCGGTCATGGACACATTTGTCCGATATATTTATAAACATGTCTACATCAAATTTCAATTTTGATTTTCCTCCAAAGTTTCTGTGACTTTGTGGTAGTGTTGTAAGAAGTGTGGGGAAAAAAGGGGGTCCTAGATATACCTCTGAAATATCTTTGAAGAGTTTAGAGTTTCACTACTCTCAAAGCCCAGCCATGGGCCAGGCTCGTCTGATGCTTGCCTGGTTATGCTGACCTGGGTTGTGTAGCTTACGCTTTTTCCACAAAACCAGTGAGTTGCCTTTCCTAGCACAATACGAACACTTCCTGAAAGTGTGACGGCAGTTATCGAGCACTCGTCTGTACACTTTCCTCTCTGCTGCCTCCTTTACCAAGAAAACCTTTGTACACGATTTTTAAAGCTCTTGAATTTCAACTAAATTTAATTTTCAATAAATTATGCTGAATGTTGTGCATTTATTTATAAAGACGTGATTTAGATTTTGATATCAAAACTAATTCTACAGATATATATATATATATATATGTGAGGTGTATTCTGCCCCTTTATAAGCCTTCTTCTCACGTTTCCTTTTATAGTTCCTTGATAATGTGAGTAGTCACGAAAGCGCTTGGAATTCTTCTATTTTTTCATAGTGGTTGTTGCATATTTTGATATCACCTGTTTACTGTGATCTTTTTGCATATATATATATATATATATATATATATAATATATATATATATATATATATATATATATATATATATATATATATATAAATATATAATATATATATATATATATATATATATATATATATAATAATATATATATATATAAATATATATATATATATATATATATATATATATATATATATATATATATATATATATATATATATAATATATATATATATATATATATATATATATATATATATATATATATATATATATATAATATATATATAATATATATATAATATATATATAATATATATAATATATATATAATATATATATATAAATATATATATATATATATATATATATATATATATATATATATATATAATATATATATATATATATATATATATATATATATAATATATATATATATATATATATATATATATATTATATATATATATATATATATATATATATATATATATATATATATATATATATATATATATATATATATATATATATATATATATATATATATATATATATATATATATATATATATATATATATATATATATATATATATATATATATATATATATATATTAGTGAATATATAAGTCACAAGGTAAGGAAGGAAAGATTTATACTCTCATACAGCTGATTGGATTGCTATCCACATCCATGAACCTTCTTTGAGGATTTCGCTTCTTCTGTATCGTCCTTGGCAAAAGAACCAATACTGGAAGAGTTTTATTTCAATTTTGCATCTGTGAGAAATATTTTGGGCACTTCCCAATTTCCTGAATGCCTCCTCCTTCCCTTTGTGTTTCTAGCGTTGATATCAAAGTTTTAGTTTCTGCTCTACATCGGTGGTTTACGTGGAGGTTTTTTGTTTTGCTAGTTGTGACATTGTGGTTTGTGGTGCGGTTCAGCAGCTCTTTATATAGCAGTCCCTGAGTGCTTTGGGAATTAGTGTGGGGGTTAATCATGGCTAGCTGCTGCAGTGTTTTAAAACGTGAGGTTGGAGTGCTGAAGGAGGAGGTCCTGCTTCTCCAGGAGAAATTTAGGAGGCTGAAGGTTCACCTCAATGGGTTTGGAAGTGAGAGTGAGGTCCTGCTTCTCCAGGAGGAAATTAGGAGGCTGAAGGTTCACCTCAATGGTTTTGGAAGAGAGGGTGAGGTGGCTGCAGTTCTGGAGGGTAATAGGGATACCAGTAGTGAGGTGCAGTCTGCCACTCCCTGCGAGGAGGGTGAAGGGGGGGGGAGGAAGAAAAGGCTACCAGGAGTGAGGTGCAGTCCAGCACCTGCTACAAATGGCGAGTGGTTCCCAGTAATGGCAGGAACATCAAAATAAGGAAAGGTTAAGAGAAGACTTGAAGGTAGGAAATCGCTTCTCTGTTCTTCAGGATGAGTGTACTCCAGTGGCCAGTGAAGATAAAGGTACTACTTCCCCAAGTGAAGGTAAGGGTACTACTTCCCCAAGTGAAGGTAAAGGTACTACTTCCCCTGCTAATAGAGGTAAGCGAATTCTTGTGGTAGGTGACTCACAGGTAAGATATATGGACCGTGTTTTCTGCAATAGGAATAAAAAGGTGAGAGAGAGGGTGTGCTTCCCTGGAGCTGGTGTTGGAGACATAGTCAACAGGTTGGATAATATCATGTCAGGTAATGGGAACAAGCCCATTATCTGTCTCAGTGCTGGTGGAAATGATATTGGGAAGGGTAGGAGAGAAGAGCTGCTAGATAAGTACAGGTCAGCTATAGAGCTAATTAAGTCCAAAGGAGGGGTCCCAATCATATGTAGCATCTTGCCTAGAAGGGGAGTGGGAAATGAATGGTTGTCTAGGGCAATTGGTGCAAATTGCTGGCTAGACAGATACTGCAAGGAACTTGCAATACCATTCATTGACAACTGGGACAACTTTTATGGCAAACATGATATGTATGCAAGGGATGGGGTACATCTCTCTGGTACAGGGGTGGAAGCACTTGCCAACTCGATCGAGAGGGCCATTGCTGACATGCCTAGGATTTTAAACTGATAGAAGATAGAGGTATGGGTGTGTGTTGGAAACACTAGGGCTGAAAACAGTAAGTGTATAAAAGAAATTCATCATAAAGTTACAAATAAATACAATGGATCAGGTCAGCAAACAAAGGGAGACAGCAGAGGGAAACAAGAGACTAGCTCCTTAAGGTTTATTATACTAATAGCAGGAGTGTAAGAAATAAGATAGATGAGTTAAGATTAATTGAAAGTGCAGGAAACATAGATATTATTGCTATAACAGAGACCTGGCTCAATCTGAAAGATAGAGAGTTGCCTTCTGAATGTCACATACAAGGCTATAAATTATTCCACACTGATAGGGTCAACAGGAAGGGTGGTGGAGTAGCGATGTATGTCAGAGACAATTTAATTTGTTGTGTTAGACAAGATATAAAATTAGAAGCGTCAGCCACTGAATCTGTTTGGTTACAGCTTCTTGAGGGCCGTGTAAAACTTATCTTGGGTGTGATTTACAGGCCCCCAAATCTTGATAGGGAGTGCAGTAAACTTCTATGGGATGAAATTCGTAAGGCATCTACATATGAAAATGTTGTGCTAATGGGAGATTTCAACTTTAGACAAATTGACTGGAGCAATTTGACAGGAAATTTAGAGTCAAGTGACTTTCTTGATACGATTCAGGATTGTTTTTGAAACAGTTGGTGACAGAACCAACTAGAGGAAATAACCTGCTAGACTTGGTTCTTGCCAGCAGGGAATCGCTAATTAATAATCTTGAGGTTAATGATGAGCTTGGGAAAGTGATCACAAATCACTCAGTTTTAATATATCATGGAATTACCCTAATAATTGCAATCAAGTCTCTGTCCCTGACTTCCGCCTGGCTGATTTCATAGGACTGAAAAATTACCTGGGTAGGCTGAACTGGAATGACCTGACAGTGGGTCAGGTAGGTGGTGATTGCCAATATGACGTTTTTCAGAGGATAGTTCTAGCTGCTCAGACAACTTATGTTCCTAATAGGGAAATCAGATCAAACAAAAATGATCCTAAGTGGATGAACAATAGATTAAAACATCTCATTGGTCAAAAGAGAGGCATATATAGGCGAATCAAAAGAGGAGAGGGGCAATTAAGTAATCAATATATTCAGTTAAAGAGAGAAAAAAAAAAGGGAATAAGAAAAGCAAAAAGAGACTATGAGGTTAAAGTTGCAAGAGAATCGAAGACTAACCCAAAAGGATTTTTCAGGTATACAGAAGTAAGATTAGGGACAAGATAGGCCCACTCAAAAGTTACTCAGGTCAGCTCACCGTCAGTGATAAGGAAATGTGTAGAATTTTTAACACTTACTTCCTCTCAGTTTTTACACAGGAAGATACTAGCGATATTCCAGAAATAATAAATTATGTAGAACAGGACGATAGTAAACTATACACGATTAGGGTCACAAGTGACATGGTCCTTAGACAAATAGATAAATTAAAACCTAACAAATCCCCAGGCCCTGATGAACTGTATGCAAGGGTTCTAAAGGAATGTAAAGAGGAGCTTAGCAAACCTATGGCTAATCTTTTCAACATATCACTGCAAACTGGCATGGTGCCAGATAAGTGGAAAATTGCAAATGTAATACCTATTTTCAAAGCAGGAGACAGGTCCTTAGCTTCGAACTATAGACCAATAAGCCTAACCTCCATAGTGGGAAAATTTATGGAATCAATAATAGCCGAGGCAATTCGTAGCCATCTTGAAAAGCATAAATTAATCAATGAATCTCAGCACGGTTTTACAAAAGGGCGTTCCTGCCTTACAAATTTAATAACTTTTTTCACTAAGGTATTTGAGGAGGTAGATCATGGTAATGAATATGATGTTGTGTATATGGACTTCAGTAAGGCTTTTGATAGAGTCCCACATCAGAGACTATTGAGGAAAATTAAGGCACACGGAATAGGAGGAGAAATTTTTTCCTGGATAGAGGCATGGTTGACAAATAGGCAGCAGAGAGTTTACATAAATGGGGAGAAATCAGAGTGGGGAAGTGTCACAAGCGGTGTTCCACAGGGGTCAGTGTTGGGCCCCTTGTTGTTCACAATCTACATAAACGACATAGATGAGGGAATAAATAGCGACATAAGCAAGTTTGCCGATGACACCAAAATAGGCCGTCCAATTCATTCAAATGAGGACATTAGAGCACTCCAGGAAGATTTGAATAGACTGATGCAGTGGTCGGAGAAGTGGCAGATGCAGTTTAATATAGATAAATGCAAAGTTCTAAATATTGGACAGGACAATAACCATGCCACATATAAACTAAATAATGTAGATCTTAATACTACTGATTGCGAAAAGGATTTAGGAGTTCTGGTTAGCAGTAATCTAAAACCAAGACAGCAGTGCATAAGTGTTCGCAATAAAGCGAACAGAATCCTTGGCTTCATATCAAGAAGCATAAATAATAGGAGTCCTCAGGTTGTTCTTCAACTCTATATATCCTTGGTTAGGCCTCATCTAGATTATGCTGCACAGTTTTGGTCACCGTATTACAGAATGGATATAAATGCTCTGGAAAACGTACAAAGGAGGATGACTAAGTTGATTCCATGTATCAGAAATCTTCCCTATGAGGATAGACTGAGGGCCCTGAATCTGCACTCTCTAGAAAGACGTAGAATTAGGGGGGATATGATTGAGGTGTATAAATGGAAAACAGGAATAAATAAAGGTGATGTAAATAGCGTGCTAAAAATATCTAGTATTGACAGGACTCGCAGCAATGGCTTTAAGTTGGATAAATTCAGATTCAGGAAGGATATAGGAAAGCATTGGTTTGGTAATAGAGTTGTCGATGAGTGGAACAAACTCCCGAGTACAGTTATAGAGGCTAAAACGTTGTGTAGTTTTAAAAATAGGCTAGATAAATATATGAGTGGGTGCGGGTGGGTGTGAGTTGGACCTGACTAGTTTGTGCTACTAGGTCAGATGCCGTGCTCCTTCCTTAAGTGGATGTAACCTGACCTGGCTGGGTCGGGGCATTGGCTTAAGCCGGTGGGAGACTTGGACCTGCCTCGCATGGGCCAGTAGGCCTGCTGCAGTGTTCCTTCTTTCTTATGTTCTTGGGGCTTTCTTCTGCACTGAGGTCTTGGACCATTTTACAAGTCAACTTATGACGACCGAAACGTCGTCATAAGCTCCTCTCTCTATATCTGGGTTATTTGTGTATTGTTCCAGTCACGGTATTGTGTCTTTTTCTTCTTTTAAATAAACACAAGACTTCAACCAACAGTATGGATGTACTTTTTGAGCTTATTGAAGAATTAGACACATCAGCACTTGGTTATCTTAACTGCCAAAACCCTTCGCCTGCACAACAAGATTCTTCAGTCGAATAAAGTACTGAAGACAAACAGTAGCACTGTAGTAGTGGCTGTTTTATGTTGAGAACAATTTCAGTAAAATTTCTTGCTAATTTGACCCACACACACACACACACACACACACACACGGAGTCAAGGATTTAGAGATTTCTTCAGTCTAGTGTCAGTGGTACAGCGACATATACAGAACCATCAAGTTGCTTTAAAACTCATGGGCAGGAGAGGACCAACAACAAGCGGCCAGGCATGACCACCCCTGCAACCACAATTGAGCAAAGGTAGTACAAACACACACACACAATCTTAGGTATCCTTATTGCTGAAGCGTTTCGCCCTAAAACATACGGCGAAACGCTTCAGCAATAAGGATACCTAAGATAGTGTGTGTGTGTGTGTGTGTGTACTCACCTAGTTGTGGTTGCAGGGGTCGAGACATAGCTCCTGGCCCCGCCTCTTCACTGGCCGCTACTGGGTCACTCTCCCTGCGCCATGAGCTTTATCATACCTCTTCTTAAAGCTGTGTATGGAACCTGCCTCCACTACATCGCTTCCCAAGCTATTCCACTTCCCGACTACTCTGTGACTGAAGAAATACTTCCTAACATCCCTGTGATTCATCTGAGTCTTCAACTTCCAACTGTGTCCCCTTGTTGCTGTGTCCCATCTTTGGAACATTCTGTCTCTGTCAACCTTGTCAACCTTGTCAATTCCTCTCAGTATTTTATATGTCGTTATCATGTCCCCCCTATCTCTCCTGTCCTCCAGTGTCGTCAGGTCGATTTCCCTTAACCTCTCCTCGTAGGACATACCCCTTAGCTCCGGGACTAGTCTTGTTGCAAACCTTTGCACTTTCTCTAGCTTCTTTACGTGCTTGGATAAATGTGGGTTCCAAACTGGTGCTGCATACTCCAGTATGGGCCTAACGTACACAGTGTACAGGGTCCTGAACGATTCTTTATTAAGATGTCGGAATGCTGTTCTTAGGTTGCTAGGCGCCCGTATGCCGTGTGTGTGTGTGTGTGTGTGTGTGTGTGTTGTGTGTGTGTTGTGTGTGTGTGTGTGTGTGTTGTGTGTGTGTGTTGTGTGTGTGTTGTGTGTGTGTGTGTGTGTGTGTGTGTGTGTTGTGTGTGTGTGTGTGTGTGTTGTGTGTGTGTGTGTGTGTGTGTGTGTGTGTGTGTGTGTGTGTGTGTGTGTGTGTGTGTGTGTGTGTGTGTGTGTGTGTGTGTGTGTGTGTGTGTGTGTGTGTGTGTGTGTGTGTGTGTGTGTGTGTGTGTGTGTGTGTGTGTGTGTGTGTGTGTGTGTGTGTGTGTGTGGTCAAATTAGCAAGAAATTTTACTGAAATTGTTAAAAAAAATACTCAGAATCGATGGAATCTGATTCCATCGATTCAATTATATCTAATGTCTTTTCTGATCGGCTTCAAACTTTCACCGCTGGTGGGCTTCATTAAAAAAAAAAAAGTTCGGTGCTCACTTTGAATTCTGTAAATTTCAATTTGCCAATTTTAGTGAATAAACTGTTTCCTATGTAATAACTAGAGAATGACTCTTCTGATCGGCTTCAACCTTAAAATGAAAAATCTTAATTGGAAGTATTTTTATAATGATTTTGGGCTTTGTGGACGCCAATTTATCAATTTTAATCTCGAAATGGTATATTATTATTATTATTTTGTTTTAATATGCTAATTTTATTAATTAAATTGGTTTCTGTGAAATAACCGAAGAATGTTTAGTCTGATCAGAAATAAATGGCACTAAATTTATTGGTTATTCCAGGTTAAATGTACACAATGTATATTTATTAAATCTTTCTGGATTACTTACATGCATACTTAAACGCTGGTATATATCTCCCTTAAAGAAAAGTTTGCATTTATTTTAGCCTGCGTTGGTCACAAAGCTTTTTATTATAGAAGTGGCAAAATTAAAATATTGATTTTCATGGAATAATTTGATAGCTTGATAATGCAAATTCTGTTTGGCTTCAGATTTAATGTGTTGGTGTATTTTAGCATACTGGTCTCTCTGATATAAGAACATTAGTTTTTAGTCTGTCTTTAAAGCTGTTTCTTAGTGGAAGGTTTGACTTAGTTTAGGGCTGTATATGTCCTAATTTGCCACTTTTATTGAAAAAAAATGGGCTATTAGTGTTTGTGATAACTTGTGAAGACCAAATCTGATTCACTTAAAATATTCAACGTTCATATTTAACTGCATTAGAAACTTACGCCGTGTTCTGCACTAACATTCTCGTAAATATTCACGTACAAGGACCTGGTGGTATTAATACGGGGATATATTTCTTGAAATGCATCTAGTTGTGTGAGTGATACTAGTCTACAAGCTATGACAGGCAGGAGCTTCCTACTTTAAAACCATGTTTTCCTGGCTTGTGCACCACCTGGATTTCCATAAAGCAGTCAATTTGCATTCTTAGCACCCTCCCAGCACCACGTCCTCTGCTCACCCCCAGCACAGTGCCAGTATTGAGCGGGGCTGTAGGGACACACACCCCAGCAAAACCATCCCCTCCTCACCCCCAGCACAGTGCCAATACTGAGCGAAGCTGGAACAAGTGTAGAAACCTTCAAGAGGAAACTGGACAAGTATCTTCACCAGGTGCCAGATCAACCAGGCTGTGTTGGATATGTAGGGCAGCAGGCCTCCAGCAGCAACAGCTTGGTTGATCAGGCAAGCACCAGACGAGCCTGGCCCATGGCCGGGTTCCGAGAGTAGTGAAACTCTCGAAACTCTTCAAAGGTATATCAAAGGTAAAGGTTACAAGAATGTCCTCGCCTGATTCCTGTTCATTTGTAATTTCCAGTACAGGATTGGACTCGGAAATCACATTAACATATACCACGTCTTCAGTCGTTGCTGACAATTTAAGGTGAGGTTAACTGTAGTGAGAGTAACCCCAGTTCTACACTACAGCAGTTACTAAGCTTGTCCCCTTGCAGAACAACAACAACAACACGAACTCATACATACATACACACACACACACACACACACACACGAACACACACAACACACACACACACACACACACACACACACACACACACACACACACAAACAATGACAAGTGCTTTGTAACATGGAAGATCGCATACTACACCATACTAGACCGACTTTTCTCACACCGGCAGATACTAAGAGACTGAATTTAACTCCAAAACATTAGAAACTAGCTCTAGGATAATTAAAAACTAGATTCCCTCGAGACCCCATGATGCGAGACGTGCAAGACGTATTTGCCTCTACTTCCAAAACTGGACTTACTGAAGCCAAACATTTTACAGTAAAAAAAACTCACTTTTATTCACTAGTCTAGGCATCTGGTAAAACTGAAATGCACTTATCTTTACTAAATAAATACGTCTTGAGAAATAAGTCAGAGGATAGGCCATAATTAAAATAATACGTACCTAATTACTTTACCTCAGTATAATACCTCATCACTACCTTCCTCCCTCATGGGAACACAGCCTCATGGAAGTACAAATATAATGCCAGGCATCGAGAACCCCAGAAAAAGTGAACGAGAAGGGATTTTCAGTAAATTCAACTTATCAGAAAGTTGACTGGGACAAAAAAAAAATATCAGCCATTCCCTGGAAAACGGTACTAAGTGCCCTAAACCCAAAACTGAGCATGGAAAGTTTAGTAGGCATACAATGTATTGCTGAGACGATAATATAGAGAACGAGAACGCTGAACAATGTGCAGAAGAAAAAAGGTTATTGAACTGATTGAAAACGAGAATGTCACAGTAAAGAAAAAGTCTAAATCTTGAAATGACAGGTACAGAGCAGAAACTTGAACATTCGTACCAGAAGCAAGAAGCACGAAAGGAACAAAGAACATTCCAGGAAACGGCAAGAAACACTGAATATTTATATGCACAAGTGAAAGCCAAGGCGAAATAACCACCTGTAGAATTAATCCCTTACTCAAATGTGATTCACACAACTTGGGGTAACTAGTTGTTCCCTTTTCATCACCAGACACTGATGAAAAGAAAATAAGCCAAATAGTAAAGAGCCAGTATGAATCAATGTTCAGCACTCCAATAAACCAGACTAGAGTGATGGATGCAGAAAAAAAATATTAACCCGGCATGCCCTATAAATCATACTTGACATTCGCTAATCTTATAGAATATAAACAATAAATAGACATGTCTACACACTGCACCTGGGGCGAATTTATGGAGTTCTTTGTTTATAAAGAATAGCAAAATACCACTAGCACGAGCGCACAGTATTCTCTGGAGACAGAGCTTAGGCACAGATGAAATACCAGAAGACTTGTGTAGTGCACACAGTTCCACTTCATGAAGGCGGTGGCACAGAATTGGCAAAAAAAAAACAATACAGTCCGTAGCACTAACATCACACATCAACATCTTTGAAAGGATGATGAGACATCAAATTACAATCTTTATGGAAAAGCCTTGCATAATCTCCCGAACATGGATTTTGAACGGGAAAATCCCGCTTGTCACAGCTGCTAAAACATTACGACAGGATTATGCAAGCCCTAGAAGAAGACAAAAAATACAGAAGTGGTCTACACGAATTGTGTGACGGCATTTGACAAATGTGATCATGGAAGACATTGAAAAACTGCGGGAAGATATAAGCAGTGCTTTCCTGTGTGCAGTGATGATAAGTTTAAGTTGCTTAGATACGGAAAGATTGAAGGAAAAAAAAGAGACTTCATACAAACCCCCAAGAGGATCATTAAATATAGAGAAAGGAACATGTGAAAGACCTGAGAGTAACTAAGTCGGCTGACCTTTCTTTCAAAGAACACCACAATCCAACTGTCACGACAGCCAGGAAGATTACTGGAGTGGATAATGAGAACTTCCAAAACAAGGGAAATAGTGTCAATGGTGACACTATTCAACTCGCTTGTGCTCTCTCGTTTAGAGTATTATTCAGTGATGACAGCCCCGGTCAGGGCAGGGGAGATATCGGAACGGAAACAGATACAGAAATCATTTACAACCTGTATAGAATTAATAAGGCATTTAAATTACTGGAACGCTCCAAAGTCCTCTGCTCCGCCGGAGCGGAAGAGAGATACATGATCATATATACGTGGAAAATACTTGAGGGCTTAGCATCATAACTTAATGGAATGAGAGATATGGGAAAAAGTGAAAAATAACCCCCTGGGAAAAGCAGGGGCACCATTAGAGAACATTGTGTCAACATTCGTGGCACAAAGATATTCAACATCTTATCAGAAGATATCAGAAATACTGCTGGGACAAAATAAGAAGTCTTGCAGAAGAAACTATCAGTATCTCCGTCACGTGCCAGATCAGTCAAGCTGTGATGGATATATGGGCCAGTGGGCTGTCAGCAGCAACAGCCTGGTTAACCAGGCATGTACCGGACAAGCCAGGCTCAGAGCCAGGCTGCGGGATTACGAAAACCCTCGTAACCCTTCACTTGTATACCACAGGTATATATATCACTTTATCCCCTTCATCCTCCCTTATCATCATACTTTGCTTCCTTCTTCATCACCCTAACTTACTTACTTCCTCCTACATCACCCTGCCTTCCTTCCTCCTCCATCACCCTGCCTTCCTTCCTCCTCCATCACCCTGCCTTCCTTCCTCCTCCATCACCCTGCCTTCCTTCCTTCCTCCCTCATCACCCTGCCTTCCTTCCTTCCTCCCTCATCACCCTGCCTTCCTTCCTTCCTCCCTCACCACCCTAACTTACTTCCTCCCTCACCACCCTGCCTTCCTTCCTCCTCCATCACCCTGCCTTCCTTCCTCCTCCATCACCCTGCCTTCCTTCCTCCTCCATCACCCTGCCTTCCTTCCTCCTCCATCACCCTGCCTTCCTTCCTCCTCCATCACCCTGCCTTCCTTCCTCCTCCATCACCCTGCCTTCCTTCCTCCTCCATCACCCTGCCTTCCTTCCTCCTCCATCACCCTGCCTTCCTCCCTCCCTCACCGCCCTGCCTTCCTTCCTCCCTCACCACCCTGCCTTCCTTCCTCCCTCACCACCCTGCCTTCCTTCCTCCCTCACCACCCAAGACTGTTCAACAGCCTCCCACCAGCCATAAGGGGCATTACCAGTAGACCTCTGGTTGTCTTCAAGAGGGAGCTGGACAGATACCTAAAGTCAGTGCCAGATCAGCCGGGCTGTGGTTCGTACGTTGGACTGCGTGCGGCCAGCAGTAACAGCCTCGTTGATCAGGCCCTGATCCACCGGGAGGCCTGGTCATGGACCGGGCCGCGGGGGCGTTGACCCCCGGAATGCCCTCCAGGTAGGTTGACCCTACCTCTCTCCCTCCACCATCACGTACCTCCCTCTCTCCACCATCACCTCCCTCCCTCCCTCCCTCCACCATCACCTCCCTCCCTCCCTCCATCATCACCTCCCTCCCTCAAGTGTACTCTCTTACCTCACTACCACAAACCATCTAATCAACTACCTCCACCCACCATCCCTCCACTAACTTCCTACCTCCACCCACCATCCCTCCACTAACTTCCTACCTCCACCACCACCCTCCACTAACTTCCTACCTCCACCCACCATCCCTCCACTAACTTCCCTACCTCCACCCACCATCCCTCCACTATACTCCACCCACCCCTACTCCACTCACCCTCCTCCACCCACGACCTCCAGGTCATAGACTCCTCGCTTACCCACATCCCTCCACTACGTTGACCTACCTCTCCCCCCAACCCTCACTAACTTCCTACCTCCACCCACCATCCCTCCACTCCCTCCTCCACCCACCATCCCTCCACTACTTCCTACCTCCACCCACCATCCCCCCACTAACTTCCTACCTCCACCCACCAACCCTCCACTAACTTCCTACCTCCACCCACCATCCCTCCACTAACTTCCTACCTCCACCCACCATCCCTCCACTAACTTCCTACCTCCACCCACCAACCCTCCACTAACTTCCTACCTCCACCCACCACCCTCCACTAACTTCCTACCTCCACCCACCATCCCTCCACTAACTTCCTACCTCCACCCACCATCCCTCCACTAACTTCCTACCTCCACCCACCCCTCTACTCACTCCACCCCTCCCACTCTACGACACTTCCCAGGTAATAGTAACTCCAGCTCTGCTTTACCACAACACTCACACTTGCTAACACACGTGTGCAACAACTGAGCATCTTTATTTCGAAACGTTTCGCCTTATAAACGTTTTGGACTAAGATACCTAACTGTTGCACACGCGTCTTACTTACCAACCTGTTGCAATTGTGTACCATTTTAATATTGAACCGTCGTAGGTGATGAACCTTTAATGGAATACTTGACCATATCCTCCTTGCCTTATCAGCTCAGGCTGACACTACTGATGTCTCCCACTACAACCATCCCTCCCACTACAACCATCCCTCCATCTCGCCCACCATTCCCTCCATCTTCCACCCCAACACCCGGTGATGGGAGGCTGACAAGGAATTTACCCAACACCGCTCGAGAAGAGAATAATATCAGTACATGGAAGTACGGTAGCCTAACACATCAGGGAATTCTGTGAGAATCTTCCATTGAACCAACGATAATTACACAACCTACTAGAAATGTAAATACGCTATATTTGATGCACCTGAACAATGAGTAACTAATAAAAATCTCAAATACAACAAATCCGTGCGTAAAGATATTGTAGAAATAACCAACGTGAAAGGATACGATGTAAACTCAACTTCAAGTATTGGAGAATTAACTAGCAACAATCCTGAGTACCCTTAACCCCAACAGTGCGCTAAAAACCTGAATACAAAACAATACAAGGTCAGTAGTATATATTTTTTTTGTTGGGAAAGCCTACAGGGAAATTAGATATACTTAGAGAATGCAGAAGAATGTACCGAAAAAAAAGAGTATTGCTGAACTGCTTACAAATGAACATATCTCAGAGCGAGAGATTACAAGTCACGCCAGACTGAAGAAACACCAAAGGGCAAAAAGCCATTCTGGAAATTGGGGAGAATCTTAAACCTTTCTTCGCATACACAAAATCCAGATAAAAAAAAAAAGAAACATCTCAAGAATTTTCCCACTACTCGTAGGCGGTTCACAGACCGATGACGAAAAAAAGAAACGAGCGAAATGCTAAAGGAACAGTATGAATAACTAATGCGCAATCCACTCAACAACAGGAGAGTGGAGGACCCAGCTATTTTCTTTATTTCTGCCCAACTTATAAATCTGACATTAGCACAAATCCTTCAGAATTAGAACTAAGAAACAAATCCAAAACAGCACTAGGACGAGCACTCTGTATTCCTAAGAGAGAGACATGCTAATAATTCTCATTTTAAGTCGAGGATGAAGAATAGAGACGCACTGCAGAACAAGCTTTTTAATGGAATGAAGCTTTACTCTGTGTAGAGGGAGAGCTTTATCATGATATGACTTGATAAAGCTCTATACAGCAACACAAGGGACTGTTGGGTAAGATCATACGACTGCTCTTCGGACATTAATTACACTGGAAACTCTACAACATTTACCGTCGAAAAAGTATTTTCTAGTACAAACTATAAAAACGTAACGTAACCTAACGAACCCACCTTACCTAAAATAACCTAACAATAATAAACTCAACCTTACTCCGCCATGACTACTGGCGCGACTTTGCTCAAATATGGCAGGTGCGATACTAAGTTAATTTGCACAGACCTCTTGCACAATAAATACTAATGTGCTACTTTCACTATCTCCCACAACTACAATTTGCATAAGAAATATTTATTCCGTGGTGTACATAGGTTATATGAATGGTAAATTTTAAACCAATGAACGATTTCTCCCGAGCAATAGTCGGTAACTATAGCCGCTTGAGTTCTCCAGAACTGTCACCAGTACACCACCGGTATCTGAAGTGAGGGTGTTAAAATACCTTGAAGTCTCTGTGCTTCTGAATCCTCTGAATGTACATACTGTACTTCCACACATTGTTGGGTGTTTCCTATACACGACTCTCCTCCGCCCTCCCCTCCCTTATCCCCCTACCTAAGACTATGCGTGTGGTGAAGCCAAATTCCCCAAATTGATAATTGACTTCAGATACTCCCTGCCCTCCCCCCCCATCTTTGTGTCATGCTAGTATTCCAAAGATAAAAATAAATATTTCCACCACAGAGTGCAAGAGGCCATACCAGGAAACTGAGCAAAAAATGAGAGAAAAATACTGAGGTTTTTCCTTCACGAAGACGAAGAACAATATTACAGCATCTACTACGAAGCAGAAGTGTTATAACCCCTGGAAATTTAGGCTACTTTCTTCTTGTAGCTACTAATAGGCAATTAACTTAGCGCGCGCTAACACAGCCACAAACAAGTTAGTACCCACACGAGCGTGAAGTCTTGTCCAACATGAACCCGTTATAAGACAAGAATTGTTCCTGATAAGAGGTAAATGGCATACCCGACGAGTGTGTCGAATGTCTACCTTTATTATGGTCTTTGTAAGGCATAAATAATGTAAGCTATTGAGCAAAAACAATGCCAGAGAAGACAGGAAATGACCACAAGACTCGACCAGTGCAACCACTTAAAGCGAGCACAAAATACGCAGCCTAAAAATGCCCAATTCTCAAGTGAAAAAAACTCACACTTTTGAAAAATCTAACTAATAAATTATTCAACATTAATTAAAAAAAATAGCTGACAATTAGTTCCTTAAAAAATGGTGAGGTTTATACAGGTACCCCAGTAATGACTCACGAAATCGTAATGACACGATTGCAAACAAACCATACCACGGACGGGGATAGAACCCGCGGTCAGATCGGTATAAAAACCTTACAAAAGTGTAAAAGTCAAAGTCGCGTGAAAACACTTCACGTGTGTTCTACAGAACATCACAAGAATCGCACACAGTTGTTGAAGAACAGTGTTAAGTTGATGGCCTAGTAGCGCCTGTAGAAGACCTACATTTAAGGCCACAATTCACCTGTGTACCATCAGGAATACTTTAATCCCTAAAATATAGCTTAGACTATCCCTTGTATATTCTGTATAAAAGTCACACAGTGTGGATATTAGTGTCCCTGGGTGAGGTCTACGCAAAACTGTGTCACAGACGATGATTTTCTGGAAACAGAATTCAAAGCAATAACGTACAAGTCCTGCCAGGGTGCCTACTGATGCTGGACACACACACACACATACCAAAAGTGCAAGATTCATCTTGTGTGCTTCACACGCTGTCATTAACCTTGTGCCTTCCCTTGCCTCTCGCAGTTCCAACACTGAGTCACTACACAGGTGTTGAGAGGAGCATGGAACTTTGCAGCTTAAGACGTAGATGAACCATAGGAACTTCAGTAAGTACTGTATATTTTTCAGTGTTAAGTTGGGGGAGACAAACATATTGCAAAGCTTCAAGGAGAGATACGACAGGACCCTAGAAGCTAGAAATCATATAGTCAGAGTTAATTGACTCCAGCAGACACAACCAGGCGAGTATAACTAGGCGGGCACGCAATTTGGTGAATACACCAGGGTTAGAAACCAGTGAAACCGGTCGATAAGAATTAGGAGGTGGGGCCAGGAGCTATGCATCGGCCCCTGTAACCATACCTTTGTAAATACAAATTGGTGAAAGCACCACCACAACACAAAACTTTTCACTTCTCCCTAAGCATTTACCACCCTTGATTGCCCCCTCCCCCAGCAGTAATGACCCATGACCAACACCTCCCTCACCTCACCCACGTAGCTCATTGGTGAGAGCATTCGACTAGATCGCAAGCTCCCGGCTTCGATTTCTTAGCGCGGAGAAACGTGTGTGCAAGTTCCCATACACCTCTGCTGCCCTGCCCACCTAGAAATAAAAATGGGTACCTGTGTGTTATCAGACTGTCGGAGGAAACATCTAGGGAAAAACTGTAGAAAAACTGCAATACCTGCTAGAAGGTAATATTCTGTGTAAGTAATACTTCAGTGGTGTGTATATATGAAAGTGCAATAGCTATTGTAGGTGTTTAAGGGATCAAGGTATCCGTGGCACCCCTATAGAGCGGAAGAGAGAGGTAGGGGGTCACAGCGGCAAGTTCCACTCTGTCTAGACATTACTCCAGCCTGTGGGAGTCTGGTGGAGTGGGGGAGAGTCTGGTGGAGTGGGGGAGAGTCTGGTGGAGTGGGGGAGAGTCTGGTGGAGTTGGGGAGAGTCTGGTGGAGTGGGGAGAGTCTGGTGGAGTGGGGAGAGTCTGGTGGAGTGGGGAGAGTCTGGTGGAGTGGGGGAGAGTCTGGTGGAGTGGGGGAGAGTCTGGTGGAGTTGGGGAGAGTCTGGTGGAGTGGGGGAGAGTCTGGTGGAGGAGGGAGAGTCTGGTGGAGTGGGGAGAGTCTGGTGGAGTGGGGAGAGTCTGGTGGAGTGGGAGAGTCTGGTGGAGTGGGAGAGAGTCTGGTGGAGTGGGAGAGAGTCTGGTGGAGTGGGGGAGAGTCTGGTGGAGTGAGGGAGAGTCTGGTGGAGTGAGGGAGAGTCTGGTGGAGTGAGGGAGAGTCTGGTGGAGTGAGGGAGAGTCTGGTGGAGTGAGGGAGAGTCTGGTGGAGTGAGGGAGAGTCTGGTGGAGTGAGGGAGAGTCTGGTGGAGTGAGGGAGAGTCTGGTGGAGTGAGGGAGAGTCTGGTGGAGTGAGGGAGAGTCTGGTGGAGTGAGGGAGAGTCTGGTGGAGTGAGGGAGAGTCTGGTGGAGTGAGGGAGAGTCTGGTGGAGTGAGGGAGAGTCTGGTGGATTGAGGGAGAGTCTGGTGGATTGAGGGAGAGTCTGGTGGAGTGAGGGAGAGTCTGGTGGAGTGAGGGAGAGTCTGGTGGAGTGAGGGAGAGTCTGGTGGAGTGAGGGAGAGTCTGGTGGAGTGAGGGAGAGTCTGGTGGAGTGAGGGAGAGTCTGGTGGAGTGAGGGAGAGTCTGGTGGAGTGAGGGAGAGTCTGGTGGAGTGAGGAAGTCTGGTGGAGTGAGGAAGTCTGGTGGAGTGAGGGAGAGTCTGGTGGAGTGAGGGAGAGTCTGGTGGAGTGAGGGAGAGTCTGGTGTAGTGAGGGAGAGTCTGGTGTGAGTGAGGGAGAGTCTGGTGGAGGGAGGTTGGGAGGGAGAGTCTGGTGGAGTGAGGGAGAGTCTGGTGGAGTGAGGGAGAGTCTGGTGGAGTGAGGGAGAGTCTGGTGGAGTGAGGGAGAGTCTGGTGGAGTGCTGTGGAGGTCTGATCAGCCTGACAGTCCACGCAGTCCAACGTAGGCACCACAGCCTGGTTAATCAGGAACGGACTTGAACTTTTCATGAAGACATCCAGGTGTCTGCTGGTAATTCCCCTTATGTATGTTAGAAGGGTGTTGAAAAGTCTTGGTCCCTTTACACTTATAGAGTTGTCTCTTGGGTACTTACCTCGGCCCAGCAAGTACACTGCGCCGTCATATGAGCATCTTGTTATCTCAGTGTCAAGTTTTGAGGCCAAAAAGAATAAAATTATACAATACCATGACTGGAACAACACACAAACAACCCGCACGTAGGAGAATGTAACTTATGACGACGTTTCGGTCACTAGTTAATGGTTAAAGTCGGACCGAAAAGTCGTCATAAGTTTCATTCTTCTTTGTGTCGATCGCTTGTGTACTGGGAGTAACTCCTTCAAATTTTTGCAGCAGTAAATTATGATGCATTTTTTTACTCATGTTCTAAGTTTGTACAGCTGGAGGGACTTCAAGCAGTCCCAATAATTTAGGTGCTTGACTAAAGTACCTATATGACCAAGTTTTGCCTGCCCTAAAAGGGGCTGTTAGTGTACATTAATATTCTATTCTAGAAGAACAAGTGACTGAGTATCATGGCTTGGTCTCTCTTGTTTCCAAGGTTCGCTATATCCAGCCAATCACGTTCCCTCTGCAGTTGTGGTATTAACTCTGTTGTGATCCTTGAATGCCAGATCTCCCGACACTAACGCTAAGTCTCTCACATTGATCTTTCGCATAACTGAATGATTTCGAGTATTTTATACTCACTTTTAGTTTTTATTTCCTCAGCTTTTCCACAACGGGGTAACTGGAATTTGTCCTCATCAAACATCGTATTTTTGTCTGCGGCCCAAAGAAAGATTTTTATTAGTGTGGAGATTTTGGTGTGTCCTCAGTGGCTGCCACTTGCATACAAGTTCTAGTATCGTCGGCCAAGGATGATAAAGTACTATGATTTGTGTGTCTATGTCGGATGCAAGAACAAGAAAGATAACTGGATCTAGTGCTGTGCCTTCAGTAGATTTTCACTGTGCGGCCAGCAGTAACAGCCTGATTGATCAGGCCCTGATCCACCGGGAAGCCTGGTCGTGGACCGGGCCGCGGGGGTGTTGATCCCCGGAATACCCTCCAGGTAGACTCCAGGCAGGTGGCACCCTCTGATTTTTGTTCACTGTTACTCTTTGGGTTCTGTTTCTTAGTTAAGTATCTATCATCCCAGTTTTAAAAATTATTCCTTTAGCTCGCATTCTGGGCGCTATTACTCCATGATCACACTGACGAAGACTTCTGCAGAGTCCGTATACACTACATGATTTTTTTTCATCTTCCAGTGCACCCAAGAACATGACGTCGCAAGTAACTGCGTGAGGAAGGAGTGAGTTGCTCTAAACTCAAGTTGCCCTCAGCTGTGCCACTGCTGCAATTCCATGTGTTTAGCAATCTTGCTTCTTAAAACTTTCAAAGATTTTGATACTGTGGGTCGACATTCATAGTTTTTTCATTTGCTTTACTGCCACCTTTGTGGGATGGGGCTATATCAGTGGGTTTAATGACTGTGGGATGACTTAGAGACATTAAGGGATTCAGAGTTTTTCAAGTAAACTAATCCTTAAGCTGATGGGTGAGTACTACGGGGAGAATAAAAATTAGATTTGACTACTCAGGGAAGATACGAACCACGGTACGGGTGGGGTTAGAACCCATGACTCACTCGCCATGGGTTCTAACCCCACCCGTACCCTGGTTTGTTTGCAATCGTGTTATTACGATTTCGTGAATCAGAGAAGATGCGGTTATTACAAGATACCAAGGACAAATTATACATAGGACAAGGACAATGAAATACGAGAACCAGGAAACATTGAAGGAAGCTAAAATGAAGCAGAGTCCCAGAGGAGTTAGGAAGTACTTTTTCAATCTCGGGTGACAGGGAAGGGGAATGAACTAGATGGGGAAGGACAAGAGAGTCTCGGCCACTCTGGTAATAAAAATATACAAGCAGTAGGTGTCACTATCTAGGGTGGACATGCGACTCTCAGTCTCTCACTTTGAAGCAAACTTAATATACAGATATACAATAAGTTTGACAGTGCTCAGGAGACCAGGAACCAGTAATGGTGTGGACGAAGCTTAGTAAGCGGGGTCTGCAGCCAAGCTTCGATTACTGCAAACACAAGTTTACATAATTCAGTAGATGGAGGAAAACAAAACATACATGCAACACTTGGATACCTTAATTGCAGAAACTTTTCGCCTGCATAATAGGCTTTTTCAGTCGAATGCAGGTGAGTGCAAGGTCAGTCTTCTGAAATAGCCCATTGTGCAGGCAAAACGTCTCGGAAATAAAGACGCCCAAGTGTTGCACGTTTGGCATATGCTTCTACTTCTTGTTATTCAATACCATCAATAATATCATAGTAGATGGTATAGGAATACCGATAAGTTGTAAGAGAAACAAACAAGCAGCAATTGCAAACTCCATTAATGTATCGCCTGCTATCTTAACATTTCCAAATTATAATATAATATAATATAATATATATAATATATATATATATATATATATATTATATATATAGTGTATATATAATTTATTTATATCTAACAAACCTGAGAGTACAACTTCGTGTAAGAAAGAGAGTACTCACCTCGTTGAAGAAGTCGTCCATGTAGCCAACATTTCCGTCGACATTGACTGCCACATCGTCTGGACCAACGTCATCTTCGTCACTCTGCGCCTGAAACAGTTAACATGAGGCGTCACCATCTATAATAAGGCAACAACACTTGAAGTGAAGAAAACAATGAACGTCAAGTTTTCTTAGTCAACCATCTTCCAAACATTTCGCAGTTCGTGAGAAAATGTACGCTCGACATGGAACGATGTGCCCGCGCTGCCAAACGTACCCACCCGTTTTCTTTAAATGATAAGTAATTATATAATACAGGGTAACCTAACCGAGGACAAATATTTGAATTTTCCGTCCATTTCCAGCGAGCATTTTTGCACGGAGAGAAATTCGTGAAGGTGGCAGTCAGTGCCCGATCAGCCGGGCTGTGGTTTGTATGTTGGATTGCGTGCAGCCAGCAGTAACAGCCTGGTTGATCAGGCTCTGACCCACCGGGAGGCCTGGTGAAGGACTGGGCCGCGGGGGCGATGACCCCCGGAACACCCTCCAGGTAACCCAAATTAAGGAGCAGGTTGCTCCAGTTTGAAGATATGGACCAAATAATCTCTTAGTGATCTGTACAATTACAACCTCGCATTGTTAAAACAATCAGGCATACATATTAATAAGGCAACCATTATATACCAATAAATATAAACATACTATATTAATTTATTTTACATCTGTTAAAAAGCCATTAATGGGGAGGTAAAATACACGCTATAATGTAAAACATTTGAGCGCTGAACAAGCGGTTAATTTATGTGTATGCACCACAATAAACACAGGTCAGAGTGGGACAGTATTCTCCCACCAGCAGGTGACCATTTACCCTTGGCTTTACCTGTGACCGGTTTCGAGGGCTCTTCTACCCCTTTCCCCCCAGCAAACTGGTCAACTTGGCTGTTTGTGCTCGCGGCTTCCATGAGGAAATTGTATAGCTTCTAGAAAACGTCTATTTTTTTTTTTTAGGGGAAATATTTATGTTATCTGCTGGCGATAAGTTGAAGAGTCTTGGGCCACTTATGTTGACACCATAAACAAGATAGTGTGCACTATCCTGAATCAACAGATTCGTCCCAGTGACGATTCCTCTGGAACAAAAAAGATGGTCGCCACCCATGTCATGCTGAACTCTGTACAACTTGCTGCTTATATGCAAGACCAATTGTGCCCACCACTTTCTAAGGGCACTGCCATAAATGTGGCCCAATAACCGAGGCAGAAGTCTGCTAGAAGACACTCGATATATGTACCAATCCTCACTTCAGCCTCTGCTAGTTCACGAGGTGGGCCCTCAACATGACCCGAGCACCAGCATAACTCCAGTGTTGTACCCAATATGAAGAACGAGTTATTCCTGGATCTTCTGAACTACAAGGTGCATTGGACCAGCTTGATAAGAACACTTAAAGTCAGTACAGTTCAGCTCCATGGAACGATATCGTTCCAGATCTTGGAGCTGAACTCTTCTGCAGATTGAGGGACTGACCACCTCCAATACTTTTTCTCCAAAGTTGACTGATTGATTACATCTTCACTTCACTACTACACCTGCTGCCTCTGTATTGACTGAAAAAGCCTACTGTGTAGGAGAAACTTTAAAAAAAAAAACCTAACTGTTGCACATGTGTCATAATCATCAGTCTACACAGATGCTCTCAAGAAGGGATGGATGGAATGCCCAGCGCAAAGCTAAATTCCCAAGTGGTGCATGAGATGCAGCAATCAGCAGCGAAGAACAGGCTGAATAATAGACCTCGCATTGTACAAGTCCATACAAGTAGACAACAGTGTTCGTCCACCTCCAGGAGCAATGTGAAAGCGAATTTAAATCTTCAGTTTCCGCGGCCACCTTCTAGCTTCTTCAGACGAGGGATGAAAAATAAATAGTTTTCTGTCATACATGTCCATGAAAGTGGAGCTTTCAACAAAACAAATAAAAACAAGATTTTAAAAAATCCGATCTAGTTACCAGCATAAAACTGGACACAGAGTATAGAAGATAACAGCGAGTTACTCTTCCTAGACAATATTTTAAAGGGACTCCGTCATCAGAAACAACCAGTAGCCGTAAACAAACTGTCAATCAGCTGCACTTCTTAACCCACCGTTCGGATCAAATTAAAAAAAGTAGTATTGGGATTGTTTGTAATCACACTTTGATTATGCAGTCTACAACACTTACAAGAAGTAACAGTATCATCGCTGCACAATTCAAGAGGATAGACCATTCACATTTACACAAAAATGGTAAACACAACCCAATACTATAAAGCCATTAGGAAAAATAAAAGCAGCACAATGACAGCCAACAGTAAACATCTTATCTCTTAAAAAGAAAATGTTGAACATTTAAAATGTAATTCCTACTCATACCACAAAAGTACTTCAGTTCCCACAACAATAGATAATTGCATAACTAGTGGATTAACACAAGCCACCCATCATGTACCCGGTGTATATGAAATTCCTTGCAAGAACCGTAATCAATCATACAGAAATTGAATAGAGTACGTAACTACTAGAGGTGTCCCGTGGCTCGGTTGGTAGCGCATTCAGCCCACACACACTGTCCATGGTTCGATCCTCGGCACGGGTGGAAACACTGGGCATGTTTCCTTACGCTTGCTATCCCTGTTCACTTAGCATTAATTAGGTACCTGGGTGTTAGTCTACTGTCATGGGTTGCATCCTCGGGGGTGGTAGCATACGTAAGATAGGACTGGGATTTGAAATGAGCTGATATACGATAAAACCTCTTAGCCTATTAAACAGATTTGAGTAAAAAAAAAAAGTCATTTGTGGCATATTGACGAAAGTGTTCAAATGTTTACCATCATATTAAGAACCATAACATTAACTGGGAGGATGCTTCAATTACATATTAAATAGTATGAACGCAAGCAACTCGTCAAGAGAAGTCTTCTTGAAGTGGTACTGGCTTCTGCAACTCACTCACCGCCCCCACCGCAATTACCTCAGTAATTCAGCCCTTAAATAAAAGTTCTTTATCTTTCGTAACTTCCTGGTCACACGCGCACAAAGTACATAAATAAAGTAACATTACATTAGGTCTTAAAAAAAAGGGAAAGTAATTAAATAGGCCGAGAAAAAAAACTACAGCACAGTGAAATGACCACACCCACCTATCATAGTGAGCACCACCACACCCACCTATCATAGTGAGCACCACCACACCCACATATCATAGTGACCACCACCACACCCACCTATCATAGTGACCACCACCACACCCACATATCATAGTGACCACCACCACACCCACCTATCAGACTTGTCTGGCCAGACAAGTCTGGCCTAGGACCAGGCTGTAAGACAAAGAAAACATTCGAAACCCATCAAAGGTATAAAGGAATATCACAAGAGACACACGCAACAACAACAGTGACCATACACAAGAGAGAGAGAGGAAAGAGAAAGAAAGAGGGAAAGAGAGAGAGAGTGAGGGGGGGGGAAGGTGGAGGTGTTGAGAGGTGTGATGATGCCTTGTGCTCTACTAGGATGCACACCTCAGCTTCAGTAATAGCCAAGATGGCAGCGCCAGAGTGCTCATCTGGCCCACCAGGAGAAGGACCACCATCGCCACCACGAGAAAGACGTTAGTGGTAGCGGTGGTGGATGAGGAACTTGAAAACGAAGGAAAATACGGTGATGGAGAATGAGGATGAAAAGAAAGAGGGCGGGGAAGAAAACGTTGTAGTGGTGAAGAAGGGAATTATCTGTAAGGAGGCTTAACTTTTACAACGAGGACCAGAGGAAAAATGTGTTGGTAGTGGTGGTAAGAGTAGTGATGGGTGTGGTGATAGTGGTAGTGGTTGTGGCAACAAACATTCGGAATGTTTAGTATTAATGGTAATGTTTTGTTAATATCTTAGAGTGCACGTTTTAGTGTTGGGATTGCTGCTACGTTAAAGCAAAGACCACTTTATTTTCACTGGTTCACTAACTGTATGCTTTTAAAAAGTCATCACTAAGTGAATCCATGTATGTATAAAAGGATTAAATCTCTCACATATAACCCTCACGTAGGAGAATGAAACTAATGACGTTTATCTCCAACTTCGACTCGCACCTGCGTATCTCCAGAATTGAACCTCAGTTTGGACCTCTTGCTGACAAGTGTTCGTTACATACATGTTACACACATACATACATATTACATACACATGGTCGTGTTGCCAGGTGGTCAAGCCATTGATCTAGCTGGCAGTACTCTCCTTGGCACTCCTCTCTGTTTCAATGTCAGTGACGTGATTCTGGAAAAAAGAATATCACCGACGTCAGGAAGATGGATGGCCGGATCGGAGACACTGATGCCTTCTACTTGCCTGTCCCTCCCCAGACTCGCATACTGTTCTGCAGCGCTCCCAAGCTGTCAACAATCCAAAGCGCAAGAAATATACCTTTCTATGGTCCGTGTTTGAAAATGTCCTGAACGTTTTCTTTGATGACACTGGATCAAAGGTTTACAAGCAGTCAGACTAGGTGTACTGGGATTACATAGTCTTCCAAACTGTCTTGCTAGTTTTATCCTCCTTCATAGCACCAAATGAACTAGTAAAGCAAATTGTACCAGACCACCTGGGTGATTTAGCAGGAGAATACAGGAGTCCCCGTTTCACTAGCCATTACTGATAGGGTAACTCTCGTGGCCTCAGCACTACATGTAGCTTTGACAATTACCCACAATTATTATTATAATCAAATAGAAGCTCTAAACCTAATTACCCACAAATAATTCAGCTAGGACAGCCCCACCGCAGAAAAACAACGCATACAGATGTGCTGGTGGCTGCAATGCTCAAAGGAGACTCCCGGTTTCAAAGCTGTGAGCACTCTGGAAACTTGCTTTTTATCAGTTCCTATTTCTCGAATAGGCACACATGACCCACTCTTCGTACTGCAGTGACTGCCTTGCTACTCCACTGAAGACGAGTATTTACAGCAAGGCGCAAGCTGACCATCTTGTTGGCACGGTTTGAACTGGTCATGTTCCTAAGAGTGGCATGCAATGTACAACGAAGTGTTGATGATCAAGAAGAGCCTCGCTATACCTGAGTGCCCAGTATAGAGAGAACATCGACTTCTAGCATCCGGCAATCCTGGTCATCTTTAGCCTATGCATATGTGCAAATTTGTCAATTTTATAAACATAAAAAGTAGTGATTATTAGGTTAAAGCCATGCCTGGAGAATGACTACTAATCGTCTTCAAACTCTTAACACTGGTGTATATCCTTTATTAAAAGATTCTGATTGGCTTTGATTTGTCTAAGTGATTTGTCAATTTTATTGTATAAATTGTGATATTGGTCTCCATGGGAAAACGTGAGAATGCCTCTATACTGGTTCAAACTTTAAACACTGGTTTATTTGTCCTTAAGAGAAGCTCAGATTTTTAGGAGAGCTTTGTTTGATAATTCGCCGGTTTTATTAAAAATTGTAGGTAGGATACTGACACTTCTGGAGCACTACAGAACTGTGCTAGCAAACTGAAACATTAAACCCAACGTTGCATCCTCTTAACACTGTACCGTAATATCTTTCACACAAATCTTTTAAGTCATTTGTTAAAATTAAACTTAAACTTAACCAAGCTCTAGCACATCTTGAATAAGACAAAAACTGCCGAGAGTTTCATGAAGATTGATGTTCTGGTTATGGTGCAATGGCAGCGAGTCTGATACCCCCTCCTCCGAGAACCAGTACTGGCTGTCTCGTATCTTGTAGTAAACATATGAATATAAATGAAGTCTTGCCTGATCAGTCTAAAATTAAAAAATAAAAATACTGGGTTGAATTCCAGCTCCTGGAATTCTTGAGGGCGTAAATCTACAATCAATTCCGTTGTCCTTTCTCGATCTTTTGAGGGTATTAGGCTACCCGTGTCAGACGTCTTGTGTTGGGCAAAAGCTCCTGGGAGTCTTTAAGGTGTTGTGCTCAAGCATTTGGATCTCTTCGGAAGGTTAAATTATAGGTGCTAGGTCTCTTGAGGGAGATGAGCTACAGCTCCTGGGCCTCTTAATGGTTTGAGGTAGAGCCACTAAGTTGTATTATGGTTTATGTATTTTTAATCCGAGGATCACCGCCCCAACGGCCAGCTCTGACACCAGGCCTAAATTAAAAAGGAAATATTATAGTATTAAGAAGTGTTAAAATCAGTAGTGTATACTGAATACTGTCAGTTAAGATACATATAGTGTGATTCAGGTAAAGGTGCTTGAGGAAATGCAAGTGGCAGTCGTCCACTGGGAGAGTTAAAGTAAACATTGTTTTGTAGTATTGACTGATACATGCTGCTCTAGTGAGGTGACTGATTACCACTCAACCTTGACTTGTCTCACAAAACATCTATCCATCCTCCTACCTGCCTGCCAAAGTTATATTTTACACATAACATACCAGTTGGCACCTCATTTACAAATACCCTCCATTCTACCCTTCCCCTTCCAATTTCACTTGCCTTGAATGGGGATGTTAATGTACAGCAGTATTCCAGCCTAGAGAGAACAAGTGATTTAAAAAGGATCATCATTGGATTGGCATCTCTTGTTTTGAATGTTCTCATTATCCATCATATCAATTTCCTCGCAAATGTGATAGTGGCATTGTTGTGGCCATTGAAGGTGAGATCTTCTGACATAACCACTCCCAGGTCCTTCACATTGCTTTTCCGCTCTATTGTGTGATTAGAGTTTGTAGTATACTCAGTTCTAGCTATTATTTTTTCCAGTTTTCCATAACGGAGTAGTTGGAATTTGTCTTCATTGAACATCATATTGTTCTCCGTTGCCCACTGGAAAACTTGGTTTATATCTTCTTGAAGATTTACCGTGTCCTCAATGGATGATACTCATGCAGATCCTAGTATCGTCTGCAAAGGATGATACAGGTTTACATCTCTGTCTATGTCTGATATGAGAATGAGGAACAGGATAGGGGCGAGTACTGTGCCTTGTGGTACAGAGCTCTACACTGGGTCCATTTACCACTTCCTCCCTTGTCTCTTACTCTCATACATTGTTCTTTTTTACACAAATCAGTTTTACAGGCTAAGAGCCGTTATCCTACCTCAGCTCATTTGAAAGCCCAACCCTAAGGGATACTACCACCCTCAGGGATGCCACCCTCAACAGTCGACTTAACTTGCTTACTGCTAGATAACGGACAGCAGGTGTATGGAAACACCCATTTCACTGGCTTAGCATCTGTTTTGGAGGTTCTAGCTATCCAGCCTATCATTTTCGTTGCAGTTGTGGTATTAACACTTGTAATCCTTGAATGGGAGATCTTACATTCATTAAGTCCCTAACATTAATTTTTCACTCTATCGAGTGGTTTGAGATTGTTTTTATACTCCATTTCCTTTTCAATTACCTCAGTATTCCATAGCGGAGTAACCGAAATGTCCTTACTAAACATCACTGTTAAGTAAAAGGACACAAATGCAACTAATGTGACATTTTATTGTGGCAACGTTTCGCTCTCCAGGAGCTTTATCAAGCCTTTCCTTTTGTTTAACATATTGTCGGTAATTCTACCAATATTAATACCATCACTGTTATTACCTTGTCAGTGACCCTCTGGATGACCAGGCTTAATATGTCCTCAATGGATGCCACGGTGCCATGATGTACGACTCTATGTTGAACATGAAAATAAAGAATTGGTGCGAGGAGTGCGCGCTGGAGAAAAAGTTACTACTGTATATATCAATGGTATATAGTACCAAGACAAGATGATGAATTAGACACATGTGCAACAACTGGGTATCTTTATTCTGTAAACGTTTCGCCCACCAGTGGCTTTATCAGCAACAACACAACTACCGTAGCAGCCTCTTGTTTTTACCTTGTTCATCCTCGCTCTTTGGTTATGTTTGTTAGAAACAAATATCCATCCACCCGCTTTTCCAGTTATTCCATTTGCATGTATTTTGTGCGATGTTACACAATGGTCGCACTTGCTATACTACATATGCGTTTTGTTTGTTTACCAGTCGTATGCGTCCAGCAATTACAAGGGGCGGGAATGACCTGCTCTAAAGCCATCTTGGCTTGTGAAATTGTTGTGAATCTTAAAACTCTGTCCAAGAATTTGACAATGGGGACGTCAGTACTGTCGGTCTGTAGTTTTTCGTAATTGCTTTAACTGCCACCTTTGTGGGGCGGGGCTGTGGCCCTAGTTTTCATGACTGGGATAATAGCAACAAGGGAAAAACATAACATCAACATGTAAAAATAGATTATTAATAATAATCACGAGGGAAAAAAAATACAGGAGGAGGAGCAGCAGGAAGGGGAAGTGAGGCGGTGGACACGACACCAGAACTCCTTGTTCAGGCCCCGGGTAATCAATGCGCTGGGGAGGGTTAGAATGGCGTGATGGAGGGGGGATAGAGGAGGGTGAGGTAGAGTAGTGGTGAGGTAGAGGAGGGGTAGGTAGAAGAGGGAAAGGGGGGTAAAAGAGATAAGATTTAGAGGGGAGGGGGCAAATGAGTGTGTAGTGAAAGGGGTAGAGGAAGAAGTGCAGAAGAGAAAAAGGGGGTATACATGGAGGGGGTTTCGGGGATCAACGCCCCAGGCCTCGGGTAGAGGGTAAAGTGTAGAAGAGGGAAAGATACAGAGAAGGGAGGGGAAGAGGAGAGGGGAACGAGGAACGGGTGGTGTGCGTGAAGCAAAATGATGGATCACCTCTCCTCCCTCATTCCTTCAGATAGCTACACCTCTCCCCCCATCACACACAACCCCTGCCCATCTTCACCTCGATCCAGGGAATTCTTAAGTAATAGTAACTCCAGCTCTACTGGAACGAAACCTTTGAAGTTGCCGCAGCTACTGAACTCTTGGCACACTTGACGATATCTTCACTGCCGTACCCAAGTCTCCCAGCTCATGCTTGACAGATTTCAGCACAATGTATGATCCATCCTGCGTGATAGAATACACAGAGAAACAGATGTTCCCACTGTGCAAGTATCACACAGAATAGGGTAGCAGCATACTGCGGCTGCAAGAAGTATATTTCATTTTATGTCTGAAAGTAGACTTGGCTGGTGAATTCCGCCATAGACAAGGATAGACTGTGAAATTAAAGGAACAAGAAGGAGGGAGCACATCTGGAAGCTGAAACATACAGGCAAACTAGACACAAGGAAATACTTTTTAACCTCTCAGAACTGCAAGTGTAATGAGCTGGATGAAAAAAAAATTGCGAGGTGAATTACAGTCACCAGTTATAAGAACTTGTTACGATGTAAAAGGCGAGGAACCAGTTGCAGTGGTTGATTGTTATATATCAAGGCCAGCAACTAAGATCCTGCAAAGTCTCTAGTGTACTCAGAACTCCTGCACCACCTCCATTCCTTCCTCTAATCTCCCCCTCCCCCTTCCTTGGAATGAATGAAAGCTCACATACACACAAGTGAGTGCACACGCATGCCTGCGTGTGCACTCATGCCCGTGCACGCGCACGTACACACACCCACCAGGTTGTGTTGTACCGCCTCACCTGGTAGCACATTGTGCACCCAACATATCCTGTGAACGTCAGCGCAAAGAAAAAAAACCAGGATTACAGGTCACAATGGATCTTGATCGGACCCCACTGGGCAGATTTACATCATAAAAAAATCTTATAGTCATATCACTTATTACAATTACTTCACACTAACATACGCAAGACAATATGGAGATATCTCAAAAAACAACAACAAAATATGTATCATAGTACTACTAAAAAAATTAAGCCAATACTGGGTTGCAGTAACATCAAAACTCAAGTTCATTGATCTAGTCGATGCAAAATGTGGATATACACTCAAGATTCCAGTTATCATTAACAATGAAGTGATCTACCAGTGACTGTGGGGTTTGTCTAGAGGTGTTTCTGAAAGGTTGGATGGTCTTACACTAACAAAGTGTTCCAGTGTATGACCGTCTCTGTCCACACACTTTATATTTAGTGTGACTGTCACCTACACACAAGCCGTACTGCCAGAGATAAAGCCTAGCTTAATCTAGCAGTAACAGTTTTGAAATATACTGACTTCGATCATTTCTCCATATACATGAACCCGCCAGATTCCCACCACCTCCCAGTCCTCCTTTACATCTCTCGAATATAATTTATTTACCCTAACTCCAAATACCTCAATATAAAGCCTCGGAACCCCCCTACCTTACTGACCACACTCACTTCCTATGTTATTAAATATCCTACCTACCTCACCTAAATATATAGCTATGAGTTATACTGATGACATCGTGATCCATACAACGGTATAAAATGATGAGAACCATTCTCAACCAAGTTCAAGTAATTTTTAATCGACTATGCCTTGTTATATCGGCATCTAAATCTAAAAGATTGACAAGGAAACGACATCCCCCACCCATCTGTTCGCAAGGTGAAAACATTAGCAACGTTAAATCTTACAGGTGCCTCAGTGTAGACGTACACTTCAATAAATCAAGAGCTGCTGCTGGCTACAGCCCCAACTATGATGCTAATGTGAGAATGATATACAGAGTCTATATCAGATCCTTACTTGATTATGCTGCGCCCATGTTAACATTAACTATGGAAAATTCTCTCTGTTCCTTGGATGTCCTAAAACTATCAAGGTTCTTAATATAAGGAAGGAGCTTGGTGTTCCTAGTATCAGTGATAGGATTACTGAGATTAACACAGTGTCTAGAAGTAAATAAACATAGGTCTCAGTGGGTTGCAAAACATGCAATTAAGTTTTATAACCTGCACGAACTATATCACTGTAAAAAACAAAAGCATTTTACTCCTTCATGGAAGTTGTATTCATTTAATAACACACCAGCAAGCCCCTCCAGTAAACCCTTCCCTAACTCACTTGGAAAGGCAACTGCCCAAGAAGGTATTTCTCACTTAAATGTTAGCAACAATATCAATATATGTAAGCAACAATATCAATATGTAAGCAGAAGTCCACTGGAGGGCGACATCTGCTCGTTGCTACCTCCCTATATAAGACATAAAAATTAACAAATGGGTATCTACATGCTCTTGCGCTTCCGTCAGTAGGATGGATGCGAGGTGTACAGGTTAGGTTAACCAGGAAACAGGACAAGTATTTCCTGACGCGGGTCTCAGTCATATAATGATCCGCTATTAAAGCTTTTGGTCATCTGACCGAGGCCTTCCACTGGCTTACCAGTCTCCCCCCACCCTCAAAAATTATGATTACGATTAAAACTATTATGAGACGCACAATAAACTAGCCTCATCGGCAGGAAAATCCAAAAATTTCCTGCCCACTTTAAGAGACGACCTACTCTTCCCATCATCATCCAAGGACCAGACGCAACAAACATATAAAAAAAAATAGAAGTCTAGTATGCAAATGTTCATGACATTGAAAACAACAACAGTGAAGTGACGATATGAATAGTAGAAAAAGTAGATATAATAGCAATAGTGGAAATACCAGTTTCTAGATGACACCTCGAACAAGACAGATGGACGAGAACACAACACAACAGTAACACAGATCCCAGCAGCAGCAGCACCACACAAAGAATAGAAACAAGACACAACTACAAATCCAAGGAAATTTAAAGAACTTGGAATCTGAGAGAGGGCCAGAAACATGTTAAGAAAATTCGATGGAGGCAGTAATGAGAAACTTCATGAGTCATATCTCTCTCTCACAAACATTCATTCGAGCAAATGACAACTTCAGTATAACATCTCCTCTCCTCCACTATACTTATGGGTAAACAACTACATAAATACAACATTTGCAAAAAAACTTCTCAAATGTCATGAAATATCAAAAACAAAAGTTGAAAACAAAATTCTTCAAAGTGTGTTGTATGTTGCATTGTTGAATGTTCAACACCTTTAAAGCTGTTCGCCCGCTACTGTGAAGTGTTCCAGCCACGCTACTGTGAACTGTTCCAGCCACGCTACTGTGAACTGTTCCAGCCACGCTATTGTGAACTGTTCCAGCCACGCTACTGTGAACTGTTCCAGCCACGCTATTGTGAACTGTTCCAGCCACGTTACTGTGAACTGTTCCAGCCACGCTATTGTGAATTGTTCCAGCCAGGCAACTGTGAATTGTTCCAGCCAGACAACTGTGAATTGTTCCAGCCAGGCAACTGTGAATTGTATTCTTCAAAAACACTTCTACACTTCAATTGGAAAATAAAAAATTCTGACACTTGTAATATCCCACAAATACCAAACTGAAGACAAATGCTGCCAATTCCCAGAGGAAATCGAGGAATGTGGGAATTCCAGAGTTGCATAAATTCTCGAACTGTACGAATTCCAGGGAAGCAAACAGGCAAATTCTAGGTTGGAGAGAATTACCGAGAGGCAGACAAATTCCAGTGTTGAGGGAATTCCAAGCAGAAAAATTCCATGGGGGAGGGAACTCCTGAGACAAACAGTAACCACCATCAAGGTCAGCAGTGTGTGACTGTGTAGGTAACAATCAGCAAGGTCAGTAGTAAGTAGGTAACAATCAGCAAGGTCAGCAGTGACTGAGCAGGTAACCACCAGCAAGGTCAGCAGTGTTACCACAATACTGAGAACATAAATTGGTTGGTTGGTTAATACGGTTTAATACCTATCCACCGCACGATGGTTACTGACATACATGTACTTTACTTGTTCATCACTCAGGAATATTTTAATCGGTAAAGTAGAATTAAAGCTCTCAGTATGTATACACTGACTCATACACCTCTCAGTGTATATATCTTGTATAACAAGCTGTTTCCTTAAATATTATAGTAATTCATTTTGGTGATTATACTCCCAAGGTTACTAACTCGCTTTCGGTGGGTGGCATAGTCGGTGGGTGGGTGGTGTCAAGGCTGGTGGGCGGGTGTCAAGGCTGGTGGGCGTTTGTCAAGGCTGGTGGGTGGGTGTCAAGGCTGGTGGGCGGGTATCAAGGCTGGTGGGCGGGTGTCAAGGCTGGTGGGCGGGTGTCAGGCTGGTGGGCGGGTGTCAAGGCTGGTGGGCGGGTGTCAAGGCTGGTGGGCGGGTGTCAAGGCTGGTGGGCGGGTGTCAAGGCTGGTGGGCGTGTCAAGGTGGTGGCGGTGTCAAGGCTGGTGGGCGGGTGTCAAGGCTGGTGGGCGGGTGTCAAGGCTGGTGGGCGGGTGTCAAGGCTGGTGGGGCGTGTGTCAAGGCTGGTGGGGGGTGTCAAGGCTGGTGGGGGGTGTCAAGGCTGGTGGGCGGGTGTCAAGGCTGGTGGGGGGTGTCAAGGCTGGTGGGCGGTGTCAAGGCTGGTGGGCGGGTGTCAAGGCTGGTGGGTGGGTGTCAAGGCTGGTGGGCGGGTGTCAAGGCTGGTGAGCGTTTGTCAAGGCTGGTGGGCGGGTGTCAAGGCTGGTGGGCGTTTGTCAAGGCTGGTGGGCGGGTGTCAAGGCTGGTGGGCGGGTGTCAAGGCTGGTGGGCGGGTGTCAAGGCTGGTGGGTGGGTGTCAAGGCTGGTGGGCGGTGTCAAGGCTGGTGGGCGGGTGTCAAGGCTGGTGGGCGGGTGTCAAGTACTATACCGTCATATATCCTCAAGTTAACTAGGTTCTAGCCTTGACTCCTGACCCCCGACTCATCACATCGACCGCCATCACTGCTGCTCACCTCGCCAGCCTTATCCTTCCCAGTCTTGAAAGTGCGTATGTAACTTGCCTTCACACCATCCTCGTCCTACTTCAACAACCTTCAAACATAAATGTTTTGAACATGTCCACGACTCGGGTGTCTTCATCTTCTTGTTCCTGATGTTCTCACTGCAAACACATGTGCGCCACTTGCTCATGTTTATTATCGAAACCTTTTGTCTGCACAACAGGCCTCTTTAGTCCAATTCAGCAATAAAGTTGAGGGTCCGGGTTCGATTCCCGGCAAAGGGTGGAAACATTGGGAGTGTTTTCTTACACCGGTTGTCCACGTTCACCCATCAGTAAAATGGGAACCTGGGTGTTAGTGAACTGGTGTGGGTCGCATCCTGGGACAAGATTGACCTAATTTGCGGGAAATGCTGTGCATAACAAGAAGCTTTCTATATAGTAGTATGTCATTGATGTCAGCTATGGTCTGTATACCTTGTACATGTACTTGTAGTAAATAAAGATACATATGTCTTATTCATTAATTTGTCGGTACTGTGTACCATCAATAATAAGAATAATAAGGTGTAAGGGAACATACCCAACGTTTCACCAGTGCCGGGGATCAATCGCGGACCCTCAGTGTATATACTGAGGACGCTACCAGCAGAGCTACGAACACCTTATCTATTTCTGTTAGTATTATATACGTTACAATCATGTCTCAACTAATCCTTCTCTTACAAGGTCATCTGCTTCAGTGGCTTCAGCCTGTCGTAACTGTTCGTTTCAGCTCAGTTAATGTCTTCTTTCTAACACTTGTACGCTTCTGCCCAGGCTAGATCAGGTGGCATCCTGGCATACGTTAGTTACCATTTTGTCCTAGGCACATGTCGATTAGACACTAGGCCTGTTTATATATGTATGTATGTATGTATGTGTGTGTGTGTGTGTGTGTAAGGAAACACTTCGAAATGTTTCCGCCCCGCCGGGAATTGAACCCGGGCCCTCCGTGCGTGAAGCGAGAGCTTTGGCCACCAGGCCACCGACTGTGTGTTGTGTGTGGTTGGTGTTGTGTGTGTGTGTTGTGTGTATGTGTGTATGTGTGTATGTTTGTGTGTGTGTGTGTGTGTGTGTGTGTGTGTGTGTGTGTGTGTGTGTGTGTGTGTGTGTGTGTGTGTGTGTGTGTGTGTGTGTGTGTGTGTGTGTGTGTGTGTGTGTGTGTGTGTGTGTGTGTGTGTGTGTGTGTGTGTGTGTGTGTGTGTGTGTGTGTGTGTGTGTGTGTGTGTGTGTGTCTCGCACACGCCCAGACGCTCGCCTTGCATGCACACAGACAGGTGCTGGTCTAGTACGCACATCCAGCACACATGACGCATACTCCAGGCTTTTTAATAACTTCCTCTATAACTCATTCTCGCACGAGGTCACGCCAATAAAAAAAACCAGACGTACAAGAATACAGTTTGTGTGTTGAGGCGCACGTACAAACGCTTGCATGTACGCATGCGCGCGCGTGATGTGAAACTAATGAGAATAAAGAGTAGAGGACAGGTAATGGCACAGACAGACTCAGACAAGCTGCAGGATTGGTCTGACAATTATTTATTCAAGTTCGACCCTAACAAGTGTAAGGATGTAAAAAGTGGGGGAAGAACAAAGAGGACCAGAAACAGAGTACAGGCTCGGGGAAACAAAACCTCCAAACCTCACTGAAGAATCACCTTGACTTGAGCATAGATAGTACCGAGCATATCGACTGAGGCGCACATCAAGCAAATACCTTTTGCAGCATAGGCGCCTTAGGCAATCTAAAGTTGTCTTGTAGAAATCTCAACAAAGAATTATTATATTTACCTGTAACAGATTTCGAGGACTTTTCTATCTTATCTGACCGACTTTTGGCCAAGCTTCCATGTCGAGTGCCTGTTCATCCAAGTTGTTGCAGTTAGGAGCCCACTGGACCACATAGCTCTCAGAGCATGATTGATCTGGCACTTAACTGAGGTAGTGATCCAATTTCCTCTTTAAAACTTCTATATTTGTTGCGGCAACATTTCTGATATCTGCTGCTAGCAAGCTGAATAGTTTTGGACCACGAATATTCAGACCATGTTCGCTTATTATGTTTATACCTCACTTGCTTTTCACTGGGTCTACTTAACATTCCTCCCTTCTCTCTCCCTCCAGTACGTTATTATGGAAGTGTATAAATCTGGGATTAGACCCCCCCCCTCATATCTTCCACGTGTGTACAGTATTATTATGTCTCTCTTAACTTCACAGAGATCATTCCCAGTACTTTGAGACGATTCCACTGGTTTAAATGTCTTATTGGTTTTATAGGGGAAGGGAAGTCAATGATATCTAATACCTCCCTAATCTCTCCTGCCTTAAACGAAGCCGTTCACACTGGATTGGCATTATTTCTCTTATTTTCAAAATACGCATTATCCACTGTCCTTTTTGTGGTTTTCCTGGCGTTTTTGTATTATTTTTTTACATAATCCTCTCGTTCTATGAGATGATCTTCCAATTCTACATCTTGTGGTCTTTTTTGAATTCTTCATTTGATCTAGTGTAACTGGCTGTTGGAATTAAGTCACCACTGAACATCAAGCAATTTTCTGTTACCCACTAGAAGAATTTGTCTGTATTTGCCTTCAAATTTTCCGTGTCTTCTACAGAGGCGACTTTCATGTTAATTTTGGCATTGTCCGCAAGGATGATACAAAGTTGTAGATGGTGTGTTTACTAATGGCTAAGGAAAAACAGTACAGGCTCCAGGACCGTGCCTTAGGGTATTAACTTTCTTTGTTAAGGCTATATTTTGATTTGTTTACTACTATTGTGTTCAGCTGCTCAGAAATCTGTTACTTTTTGGCCTTATTTTACAAGCCATCACTTTATGATTGCATTTTCAAATGCCTTGACGAAATCCAAGTAAACTACATTTGAAGTTGAGCTTTCTTCCAAAGCTTGTATAATTTTCTCACAATGATTTAGTCTGGTGAGAGGCATGATCATCCCGATCTAAAGCCGTGTTAACCTGGCTTGTGTAAGTCGTGTATCTTCATAAAATTCGGTATTCGCCATCTCACTACTCTTTCAAAGACTTGTATAATGTCATCGCTGCTGGTCTATAATTGTTTGCCAGAGGTTTACTGTCAACATTTAAGGTCACTTTGAGATCACTGAGATTTCGTCTAGCTATAAGCTTTTTCTCCACAGAAAACCGAGAGACTGCGATGGTGGTATTTTGCATGTCTTTGTAAATAAAATATTTCAGGAATTAGATCCAGGTGTTGCATGTGTGAGCATGTTTACTGTTTCCTTTTAGAATTCTTGGGAATTTTGAGCTTGTGTTACACATGATTTGTATGGTGAGTCGAGGTAAGGAGAAAGGTATCTGGACCCTCAACTCTGCTGTCGTTTACTGGAATACTGAACACTGACTCAATCTCACCTTTCAAGTTTGTTCATTTTCTTTTGTCATCTGTGTATGAACTGTCTGTTAGGGGGCCAATTCTAGAGGTGATTTTAGACCTAGATTTTTCCGCATATGTAACTAATATTTGGGATGAATTTTCTTGCGATTTCCCGAGCGGCTATTTGTTTCTTGCGCGCGTCTTCGCTGGTGTTTATGTTTTAGTTTCTGTTCTATATTTGTAATCTCCGAGAGTAGATTTTCAGTACGATGTTGCGACAGTCTCGTCTTGTAGCAGTTCACTAACCCAGTTTCCTTCTGTATATTTTTATTCCATATTCTCTTTCAATATCTGATGTTGTTGTAGACTTTCTTAGCGGAATGTATTTTACTACGATGTCGTATGTTGGTGTATTCAGCTTTACCGCATACTTGCAAAATGTAATAACATTCGTCAAATGGTTTAATGCCTTTCATTTCCATCTTCCCATTTATATTATCCTCCTCCTTCTCTTTCACCTTTTTCCCATCCCCACCACACCTCTCTTTCATCTTCCCTTGCCTATTTTATCATCTCTTTCCATCTCTCCTCCCTACCTTTTATCACTTCTTTTCGTGTGATGGAAAATGAAAGAGAACAGAGTTAACTTTTGCTTCCACTGTGTTTATATCATAAAATATAGTAACAGCACACTGCTGATGTATCCAATTTTAAGTAGGAGGAGGAAGAGGATTGAGTAGGAGGAAGAGGAGGGAGTAGGAGGAGGATGAGGAGGGAGTAGGAGGAGGAAGAGGAGGTAGGAGGAGGAGAGGAGGGAGTAGGAGGGAGGATGAGGAGGGAGTAGGAGGAGGATGAGGAGGGAGTAGGAAGAGGGATATACTAAACAGGAAAGCTCAAACTGAACCTTGAGGGGCACAGGAGTGTTACAAGTCGTGCTCTGATGGGCTGGATAGATTGTTCCTCTTTCCCACCTCACCTGATTCTTTTGTATACTCCCAGACCACTTCAACACCAGAGTACGCTTACGCACTCACACACCATTATTAAGAACATAAGAAAAAAGGAACACTGCAGCAGGCCTGTTGGCCCATACTAGGCAGGTCCTTCACATTCCATCCCAGGAGCCAGGAGCTGTGAATCGACCCCTGCAACCACAAACAGGTGAGTACACACGTCAAGTGCATCAACAAGTACCTCTGACAACTTGGGAAGAAACAGTGTAAATTGTCAACAAGTAGAAAGAGAAGACAGGTCGTAGAACAATATATTTTACTGGAGCAACGTTTCGCCCAGAGTAGAGCTTTATGAAGTCATCTTTAGTTGTGCAGAGCTTTCTCTAGTAATGGCTTGCTGGAAGTGTAATCGCCTGATGATGTGGCTTTATTGCAAACAAAGTCACCTGATTATAATCAGGTGACTGTTTACACAAGACCTCATCAGCTTATTGTTTATCCAAGACCTCATCAGCTTGTTTACACAAGACCTCATCAGCTGATTATGTACACGAGAAGTCATGCCAGCTTATTGTTTGCGACATCGATACAACCCAAAAGAATGAGAATCTTCAGCTATGTTGCACACCAACAATCGGCGGCAACTATGTTCACACAGAAGCGTTAACCCGTCTGAGTCAAACAGCGCCTGAAAATTGAGATGTAATCAGGTTTGATCCGAGGAGAGAGAGGATAGCTCCGATTACTTGGCTCAAGAGCCCTTTAGTACCAGGGCACCTCTCCCTTGAAGAGTGGTTGGGCCAGGAGCTGAGGCTCGACTCCAGTAAACAGTAAAAATGTCAAAGTTTCTGAGGGTAATTAACACTGGTCTCACCTTAGCTGGGCTGACCTGCGACGAGGGGAGGGGGGGACGAGGGGAGAGGGGGACGAGGGGAGAGGGGGACGAGGGGAGAGGCAGGAAGGGGGCAGGGGTAAGAAGAGAGAAATCTGGGGTGATGGTAGTGTGTAGAAAGTTGATACCATTAAGGAAGGCAGTTGATACCATTAAGGAAGGCAATGTGTTTGGTACCATTAGGGGACTTAATTAAGAGTGAGCCTCCTGAACCAACAGGTGGTCCAGATTAACTCCAGCATCCATGACGAAAAATGATGAGCGAAACTCTGAAATATGAGTATTAATCAATGTTCAACACTCCACTAAATGAGAGGAGAGCAGAGGACAAGACACTGTTACTTCTGACCCACCATACATATCGTATATCTGATAGAAGCAAAAATCCTTTAGCAGCACCTGATTCCCAGAACTCTCTATTTTTAAAGACATACAAAATACCACTAACAATATCACTCAGTAGTTTTTGAAGAATGATTTGTAGATCAAGGTGAAATCCCAGGGGCGCTAAAAAAAAGTGGAGGCCGCTCCTCTTAAAGGAGGAGGCAGCAGAGCAATGATAAACTAAATGTATTTTAGTCGCAGCATGATTTGAGAAAGGAATCCCATTGTTGCTTAACCCCAGCCCCCTCTAACTCAATGCACGCGACAAGAATAGTTTGGTGTGGCCCAAGTTTCTAATGCAGTTAAATATTAATGTTGAATATTTGAAGCGAATCTTCAACATGCCTCATTCACAAGTTATCAAACGGAAACTAATCTCAATTTTTTTTCCAATTAAAATGGTAAATTTAAGACATAACAGCCCAAAACTAATTGAAACCTTCCACTCAGAAACCCCAGCTTTGAAGCCAAACTGAAGAGTCATTCTCTTCTCGGAGACCAATATCCTAAATTACATCAGCACACTAAGATTTATGCTGCTTAGAATTTGTATTATCAAGGTATCAGAGCTGAAGGGTTGAAGGGAATGGGAAGTCACTCAGAAATTATCTCATGAAAACCAGTATTTCAGTTTTCCAAATTACTTCCATAAAGGTGGTGAACTGGCTCCTACATAGACCAAAATCAATCCAAATTTTTCTGAAAGACTAACCAGCACTTAAGGTTTAAGTAAATATATAGCAAGTAAGCAAGGTTTAATTCTTCGAGTACATAATGTAATTTATTCCTAGGGCCTTGAGGTCACACACCTGACTGGCACGAGTACATAATGTAATTTATTCCTAGGGCCTTGAGGTCACACACCTGACTGGCACGAGTACATAATGTAATTTATTCCTAGGGCCTTGAGGTCACACACCTGACTGGCACGAGTACATAATGTAATTTATTCCTAGGGCCTTGAGGTCACACACCTGACTGGCACGAGTACATAATGAAATTTATTCCTAGGGCCTTGAGGTCACACACCTGACTGGCACGAGTCCATAATGTAATTTATTCCTAGGGCCTTGAGGTCACACACCTGACTGGCACGAGTACATAATGTAATTTATTCCTAGGGCCTTGAGGTCACACACCTGACTGACACGAGTACATAATGTAATTTATTCCTAGGGCCTTGAGGTCACACATCTGACTGGCACGAGTACATAATGTAATTTATTCCTAGGGCCTTGAGGTCACACATCTGACTGGTACATAAAACACACATTATGTAGATGAAGTTCAAGATAACCCAATTAAGATAATTATTATAATCAAAAGAAGCCCTAAACCACAGGGGTCCCAATTAAGATAAACAGATTTATTTCTGACCAGAAGACAGTCTCCAGTTATAGAAACCAGTTTGTTTAATAAAAGTGGTTAAGTATCAACCCCTGGAACCCCATATAGGTGAGCACAACCTAAAATCAAGGCGAAGCTTCCCTTGTGGAAAACACATCAGCAAAAAAAGTTTGAATCTGACCAGAAGATGCATTCTCTAAGTTACTATATAATACACAACAAAATTTGCACCTAAACAGCCTAAACCCAAAATAGTTCCACCCATTTCTTCAGACACACTAGTTACTGAAGACTGACACCATTCACAGGGGTCATATCGCCTCAGGAATGGGAGGCATTCAGATTAGATCCAAGGAGGGGGGTGATAGTCCAGTTCCTTGGATCAAGAGCTCCTCACCACCACCATCAAAGCATCCTCCTTGAGGAGACACTCGGCTATTTAATGCAAAATAATGCTATACCATTTAGAGATAAAGGTGACAAAATGGTATCTACCCACCACAAATTCTTTTATCCATTGAGGAGGATACCAAACCAGGCATGAAAAACAGCCTCGGCAGAAGACGGAAAAATTACAATAAGGTGTTCCAGTGGGCAAAGGAAAATAACATGTTAAATTATTGGTAACATTCCAACTTGTTATATATGGAAATAATAATAAACTAAAAATGAGAACAAAATAACAGAGCACAGGCAGAGTCTCCGAGAGCATGAAAAAGAGCAAGCAATAAGGCAGAAAATCAGAGAAATAAAAAGTGGAAATGAGAGCATTCAAGGCAAGATAAATAACGATAATGATGGTACTATTTAAATCATTTATGCTTTTGTGTAGAATATTCTGTTCTGTTTTCACAGCTCTTTTCCCAGCATGAAAGATATTAGATCTGGAAAATACAGAGAGATAGTTTACTGCCCACGTCGAGTCATTAAAGCTATTAAACCACTGTGAATGCCTAAAAGTACATGGAATGTACTCTTGTGGGCGCAGAGGCGAGACAGATACCTGATAATATATACTTGCAAAATAGTATTAATGTTGGTAGAATTACCGACAATATGTTAATGAAAGGACACAAGTGCAACTAATGTGACATTTTATTGTAGCAACGTTTCGCTCTCCAGGAGCTTTATCAAGCCGTTACAAACAATACATGGACACAGAGGGTATATATAGGCTTTAGCGTGAGGTGTAAGTAACAGTATAATTGCTGTAGTAATATTAGTGGTGGTGGTGGTAGTGGTGGTAGCAGTAGTAGCTGTGGTACTAATAGTAGCAGTAGTAGTTGTGGTACTAATAGTAGCAGTAGTAGCTGTGGTAGTAATAGCAGTAGTAGTTGTGGTACTAATAGTAGCAGTAGTAGTTGTGGTACTAATAGTAGCAGTAGTAGTTGTGAAAGTAATAGTAGCAGTAGTAGTTGTGGTAGTAATAGTAGCAGTAGTGTTGTGGTAGTAATAGTAGCAGTAGTAGTTGTGGTAGTAATAGTAGCAGTAGTAGTTGTGGTAGTAATAGTAGCAGTAGTAGTTGTGGTAGTAATAGTAGCAGTAGTAGTTGTGGTAGTAATAGTAGCAGTAGTAGTTGTGGTAGTAATAGCAGTAGTAGTAGTTGTGGTAGTAATAGCAGTAGTAGTTGTGGTAGTAATAGTAGCAGTAGTAGTTGTGGTAGTAATAGTAGCAGTAGTAGTTGTGGTAGTAATAGTAGCAGTTGTGGTAGTAATAGTAACAGTAGTAGTTGTGGTAGTAATAGTAGCAGTAGTAGTTGTGGTAGTAATAGTAGCAGTAGTAGTTGTGGTAGTAATAGTAGCAGTAGTAGTTGTGGTAGTAATAGCAGTAGTAGTTGTGGTAGTAATAGTAGCAGTAGTAGTTGTGGTACTAATAGTAGCAGTAGTAGTAGCATAGTTGCTGCTGATATTACTTGAGGTTCTGATCCCAGTCTACACACTACCACAACTTACTGAAAACCCGGGGCACTACAAACACTGTATAAAAACACTATCACTATCCGTAGCCCAAGACACTTCAGTCTGCTTCCAGCAGATATCACAAGTATTGCCGCACAGACCAACCCGGCTGTGATGGCTATGTAGTCCAGCGGGCTGCAAATAGCAACAGCCTGGTTGAATAAGCAATGAATAAAGGAACATGGTCACAGGCTGGGATGCTAAGATAGCAAACCCCTCGAAACTGGTCACAGTCACAGGTACACAAGAAAGGTATTCCCAAGCAGCATTAGAGGCAGGACCCACACTGCCTCTCTCAGGAAGAGCCATTTGTAAACCCTTAACAGGGATTATTATTACAATCATAACTAAGCACTAAACCCTCAAGGATCATCCCCTTAAGAGGGAACATGGTGCTCCACACCATTAAGGAAAAGGGGACCTCCTAAGCCTCACCTTTGATGAGTTTCGAGGGTTTTTTCCTCCCAGAGCCCGGCCTTGGGCCAGGCTCGTCTGGTGCCATTAAGAGGAATAACCTACGCTGTTAAGGCAGAATGGGGTTCCGTACACCATTGAGGGAGAAAGTGGGGTGCCTACAACATTAAGGGGACTGTTGCATAATGCTCGGCTCTTCCACACTCGTGCCCGCCACACCCAGGCTACTTTTTACGAATGTATTAGACTAGTAATTATGGGGGGAGGGTGCTTGGGGAGGAGGGGCTTGAGGGGAGGAGGGGGCTTGGGGAGGAGGGGACTTGATGGGAGGAGGGGGCTTGATGGGAGGAGGGGGCTTGATGGGAGGAGGGGGCTTGATGGGAGGAGGGGGCTTGATATGAGGAGGTGGCTTAAGGAGAGGAGGGGGCTTGAGGAGAGGAGGGGGCTTGAGGAGAGGAGGGGGCTTGAGGAGAGGCTTGGGGGAGGGGCTTGGCGGGGTGGGAGTGGGGTTCAGATGGTGGGATTTTATTCGTCAGTAAACAACCCAGTGTCTCCTTGACAAGGGGCTTAGATCAAAGTTTGACGTGTCACAGGTTAAGCGTATCGGAACTAGGTTTTACACCCCATTTAAAAAACACAGGATCACCACATGGCAGTGTATCTTAATTAAGGAGGAGCAGATGATAATATATTCATCAGGAACGAAGTCCTGATGGTGACCAGTCGCTAGCTCCTGAAGGAGTGTCGAAGTATTTACAAGTGGAGTGCCCTTTACAGGTCTGTGGCGGAAAGAGTCCTATGGTAAGGGCCCATTTAAGTATTCAGTTCAA